>BSBK01006220.1:0-293982 GCA_027943335.1 Chamaecyparis obtusa | reverse complement strand
GCCACTTAAGGGCATAGTTTGGCCCCTCATGATCTTGCACATACCCACATCTATTTTGGATAGCATAAAGAGCCTTCCAACCTCCTAGCATTCTTTTCTTTCTGCAGCCATGCCACATTAGGTTTTTGTTGAAATCAATGCCAAGATATTTGTACTCCACCACTTCCTCAAGAATGCTTCCTTTAAAATAGAAATTATGCTAACGTTGTTTTTTACTCTTAGAGAAAACCATGATTTTAGTCTTGTTGATATTGACCTACATTCCCACCATTCTATAAAAATGCTCAAGGGAAAATAGGTGTGCTTGCAAACCATAAGAAGATTTGGAAATCAAAATGAGGTCGTCCACATAGAGGAGCAACCTTATTAAATATTCTCCCAACTAAATACCCTCACCATTTTGCGTGTTTAACCATTCTTCACATTTGTCGATATATAAGCCAAACAAAGTAGGAGATAGAGGGAAACCTTGTTTGACCCCAATATCACTCCTAAAACATTCAGAAATGCCAGTTGAAGTTCTAATTTTGACTTTTATCTCTTTGTACATCCTATGAACAACAACTCTAAGATGTAGAGGGATCTCCAATTCTTCCATTTTGAGTCAAAGCTTGTCCCTAGGGATGGTGTCGAAGGAAAGTTCCCTTTTCCCATTTTTAAAATGTCATTAGGGAAAGGATGGAAAGGGTGTATAGCTAATTTAAGTCATTCTATACTTTTAAATGGTATCTTAAATTTTGAAGGATCATTTTTTTGTTTGTATGCTACTTAATTGCTTATAGCTTTTGTTCTCTTTTCTTGCATTTAAGATGAACATTGTGCGATTCCATATGTACAAAAGGCTACAAAGTGGTCATTTACAAGTGTTTCCCAATACCTACTAAAATATACCCCCAAGAATCAATACATTTTCCTCTAATTTTTTTAATTTTTTTAATTAATACTTATGCACAAATGCCCTCGTAGTTGTGCATTATGGGTATCAATAATGTTACACAAATCCTTCGATTTGAAGTTTGTGTATTTTAAGTACTAGGTATAGGTGGGTGGCCATTGGTACATGTGGAATAGATAAATGGACTTTTAATTATCATTTTCTTTAAAATTAGTAATTGGGGGGTTGGTGAGTAAGGAGTGAACAACTATTAGAATGTGGGGCCCCTTCTACTAGGGTTATCCTTAAGACATGAACTTGGTTGGGTTAATACATTCATTTAAGATAGTGAAAAATATTAATAGATAAAACGAAATCCATCACACATGAAACACAAAGTTGTTCCCTTCATCAATCTGGTCATCATCTTTTATAGAAGATTTGGAGCATGCAATGTTTTTCCATGGCCCCTAACAATAGTCATGAAATTTATGGATTGTCTATTGGATTCTATCAAATAATGTAGCATCATATTAAAGATGAATTTTGCCTTGTTTATCGAGAAGCCTTGAAAGAAGGTTCATTGGGTCATGAGATTAATAAAGACATAATTAAACTTCTTCCTAAGGGCAAAGATTGAGATTCTATATCAATTTGGCACCCTATTACTTTATTTAATTCCTCCAATATGATCATTGGTAAAGCTTTATCTTTAAGAATTAAGCCAATGGCCAAATTGTTAGAGTTGAGTGAATGGGTTTATTGGGTGGATGATCATTCTCGATAACCTAATCCTTGCTTGGAAAACTTGTGAGTGGGTTCAACAAATAAGATAAATTGCATTACATGTGACACATGAATTTGATAAGGCCCATCACAAAATGTACTGGAGTTTTACTATAAAAATATTGCATTGGTTGGGGTTTGGCCCTATAATTTGTAGCCATGTTCAAATGTTACTTCAAGATGCTAATGCTCAGCTTTTCATCAACAAGTCTTCATCCGATTCTTTCATTTTGCAACATTCCATTAGATGAGGTTGCACTCTTTCACCTATTATTTATGTGTTGATTGTTGATGCCCTCACATATCTATTATAGAAATTTAATCAAGTATATCTGATTAAAGGTATATTCCAAATAATGCAATGGTGTTGAATTCTCATTTTGTTGATGATAGTTTGTTTTTATTGAAAATTTAGAAGTATAAATTAATGCGAGAAGAAATTTATCCCTTTTAAGAAGAAAAAGAGTTTGTATGTTGATGTATTTGACAATAAATTTGAAGAATTTGTGCAAGAAGAAGGAGAAGTCTTATTTTTGGAAAAATGAATATGAGATTGTAGATGTTGATCTTGTGGGTAAATTGCTTTGTGCCATGAAGGAGATCAAGAGGTTGAAAAGGGAGATTTGCATTAAAAATGATGAAGCCATTAAAGAAAGGGAAAATATGATTAGCAAGGTTAAAAGTTATACCATCTTAAAATGGAGGCACTCATTATTTAAGACCTTTTAGCTCCCATCCTTTACTAACTTTATGGACCACAGATGGATTTGTGCTTGATCCCCCTTTTCTCTTGTTTTGTCTCATATCGTCCACTTTCAACTGTGCAGTCTTCGAGACCTCAAGACTTTCTCCCTCTGGGCCAACCCTAGAATAGGTCAACCAAGTTGACCTATTCTAGAATAGGTCGATCTAGTCAACCTATTCACTGGGGATTTCAAATCTCAAGGCCATTTGTCTCGGGGAATTGAATTGTAAAATTGGTTGATCCCATTGGCTTGCTTTGTTTTTCCGCCTGAAAAATAGTATGAAAGGATGCCTAGGAACCTCATTTTTACATCCATTATCATCTATTATCATCCATTTGACATCCATTATCATTCATTATCATCTGACAATCACATGAGAAAGGTCGGGCATTCAAGAATTCATCAAGCATTCAAGATTCAAGGATCCTTTGTGAGCATTTCCTCTTCAAAATCTAGCATTTTGTTGGCCATGTAGTATTCAACTACTTCTCTACTTCCTTGATATAATTTAGGTTTAGCATTGGCGTCCCTTCATGTTCTTCGGTTTTGCTAATCTAACTTGGGTTATATTGAGAGTTATGTTTGGAAGCCCCTCTTTCTCTTGTATTTTGAATGTTAGTGTTGGAATGGTTAATTAATGAACTCATCTCACATAGTTTATATTGTTAGATTTGAGTCTCTATTTCGCCCCTAAACATGACATGAGCTGACGACAGCCATGCAACACCTGTATGAACCATACGCTTCACACTATCTCGTTAACGATAGGCACACTGAACCTAATGCATCTTTGATTTTTTATTTTGAAGTAAGATCCCTTGATATCCATTTTTGCATTGGTTTCTTACCTTATTTTGGTGAACCCAACACATTCCCCCTTTCCTTATTGGTTTTGGAGTTAGATTAAGCTATATTTATGTCATTAGATCTTTCTTTTTATGCTCTTTATTACATTGACCATTGTGTGGATAGATGTCGTTAGAGTTTCCTTTTGTGATATCCCCTTTTATGAGCTTTATTACACTAAGTCCAACCTCTAGCATTCCCATTAGGAGAAGTCATAGAATCATGGGATCTTTTGATCGTGATTCCTCTTTTCATCCAAGGACCCATGATGATACTAATATTTTCCCTTAAGATCCCAATCCTATCATGGAGCATAAATCTTCTCACTCTTCCCATGATGAAGATGAATTCTTAAGAGTTCCTTCTTCCCAAGTTGATAAGATCTCTCATGAGTTTGATAAATTGGAAAATTATCTTGTGCAAGAGAACACAAATCATGATAGTGTTGCCATTATTGAGGCTATTAAGAAGATTATCACTCATAATGATAATAACATCTCCATTTTTTATGGTATATCACACCTTTGTGTAGTGCTTCACCATTATCACTTATAAGTGAACCAGCTTGAAATCTCTACTCCAATGGCTCCTATTACTGTTGATAAGAGTGATGTCATTGTTCATCAAAACAAATTCTCTAAGCCTAACAACTATATCAAGATTCACAATTCAACCAACATAGTTGATGATCAAGTGGTACTACATCCAAAGGTACGACTACTTTTTCTTTTGCATAGCATCCTAATCGTAACTACACTCCTTTATTTGAACCTTTACCTATGGTCATGATGAAGTTTATTAATGCTAACATTCTTAAATTTCCTCATATCTGTCCTACTAACACTAGAAAACCAATGCCTAAGTCATTTGATCAAAATGATTTTTGTCAATACCATCATCAACCTGGTCACGATACTCAAAAGTGTTATGCTTTGAAGAATGCTATTCAAGATCTTATTGATTTCAATGCTATATCCATTGATGCTGAGGTTAATAGTACAAATAAATTTGTCGAAGATCCTAATCATTATTTAAAAATCTACACCAACCCCTTACATTCACATTCAACAAATATCATTAATCAACCTTCTTCTCCTTTTTCTAACATTAGTTATGATGACAAGGTAGAAGAATCTAATCATGTGGTTAATCATGTTGAGTCTCAACCTCAACCTTTGATTTTACCTTCACATCAACCTAAATCTTCACCTCCTATCACCTTTGATCATTCCGATATGTTTAAAGCACCTAATGGTCCTCTTTATATTACTGCTAGGATTGCTCATATCCCTTCTTGTGTTGTTTTGATTGATCCCTCTTCCTCCATAAATGTTATCACTAAAGATCGTCTTTTTAATAAAGGATTGCATAAGGATACCTATTATACATCTAGATTTTGGCTTCAACTTTAAATGGTTTTCTTTATCATCCTCAATCAAAAGGATCATCCAGGCTCAATTTGGATTGATTTATGGAGGCCATACACTATGTTGATCATAGTTACTACTACCAAGATATCCTCCTTCAAGTATCCCCTCATCATATCTATTTTGTCAAGTTTTTTCTTTGGTAGGGGTTGCATCAGGTAGTCATTATTCACAATCTCATGAGACAGCTGAATATCCTTGTTATAGAAGCTCATGCCCTTGTCTATGGAAAACCCATAGAACTTGTCTATCCCATTGGGTAGGTGGAAGACATCTTCAATATTGTCGGGCCTTAGATCCAATACCACCTCTCCCATTGTGTTCTTTAGCAACCTTTCATCTAGTACACAATGGTTTTCCAAGGTAACAATAAGGTTAGAAGAGAGGATGGACAACGGATGTGCCTCCACATTCAAAAGACTAGAATACACTAATGAAATGTAGTCCTCAGATTGGCCCGCTCGCTGGGTACACTTTACCAGGTACTCATTCCAATTGACGTTCTCTATGTCAGTGTCGGTGATTTCACCATGGAGGTTCCCCACCTTGGATGGTGCATGACACCCTTTGAACTAGTATTTCATGGCTGGTGAATTTACCTTCTCATACATTCTGCAAAAAGAAACATGAATCAGTAACAATCATAAGAAGCAATCAGTCCAATATGAATAATTAACTAGAGAAAAAACATGAAGAACAAAAAAACCCATAAGACTAAGGTGCTCAAAGGCTCAAAAGGCAGCTTTCGGAGACTCAGAGGTTCAGACTTTGACAGAGTGATTGCGTGCGGAAAGGCCGAAATGGCACAATTAGGGTCTTAACACTACTTCTTCAGGATTTTAGAATTTTGGGGTTTTGGAGATGAAAAATGAAGTACACGTATGAAAGTCCAAAATGGTGACAGTGGGCACTTAGGTTTGTCCTTTTTTGGGGTTTCGAAACCTCAGAATGGGAAAATGGTTTTCTTTGTTGGCATCTGAAATGTTGAAAACACGAAGGTCTAGTTAAAACTTGGTTTGTCTAGGAGATGTGATTGGTGTCAAGTTTCAGACTTTTGGTGTACAAAGATAGGTATCTAGCGTTAGTGTCTGAAACACTAAAAGTTTGAAGCTAAGGATTTGGACTTAGTCTTTTTTTATGATGACTCTGGAACCTTAGAGTCAAAAACTTTGAAATGATTAGGGCTAATAGAGCCGAAGGGAGAAACCCTTTGTGCGACCTTGAAATAAACCCCGAGGTGAGATTAACCATGAGCCCACCTCAAAAGGACCCAAAGGGACAACTCTGAGACCCTTAGGCAACAAGAAAAATTGAAGGAAACTAGAAAACCCTAACTAGACACCTAAGAACCCTAGAAGACAATGAAAAAATGACAAACAACTACAAACCAAAGAGAAAAGAAGGGAAAGAGACCCTACCTCAAATGGAAATGAAGGAGACACAAAGGAGACTAAGAACGAAGAGATCTGAAAGGTGGAAGGCATTGAACACTCAAAAGCATGAAAATAATCTGAAATCACAAAGTCATAAGATTAACAAGTGATCAAAAAGGTCACTCGTGCGCTTTAATTAGGTTGCAAGGAAGGACGATGTCACTCACCTTCCAGACTTTGGGGTTTTAGAGCTTCAGAGTTTCACAGGTTTGAAGAACATTGGGCCTCCGAAACACCAAAATTCCAAAGGTCTAAAATCCTTTGAGGGAGACCAAATTTCATACTTTCAGAGATCTGTAAGTCCGATGACTCTAAAAGGCCAAAAATCAACCAAGCTTACTTTTAAGAAGAAAATGGATGCTCGGGCTCTCAGCGTTTGGGTATCTTTGAAAGTGTGAAAGAGCGAAAAGGTTAAGTTTGCCGAGGAAAGCCTCTGACAAGGGACAAACAAAAGATACATATTATAAGTTTCTTTTCAAAGATGTACTGATTTGTATCAAGGGTAGCTCCCAACTATGGGAAATCTACTTGTGGTTTTTTATATGTTCTATGTTTCAGGTGATCCATCAAGGAAAATTCAAGACATCAATTTATTTACATAATTCCTATGAATCACAAGACTACTTGAAGATGTGGTTATACTTCCACTTGAATACATTGAAAGGACCCATCCACTTCTCTTGGCTCTACAAAAGATGCATGTGTAATATACAAATGACTACTTGCACACTTGAAGAAAATACTTTTTTCCTTATATATTGAAGATCAAGTTGCAGATTATTATAAATTTTGGGTTTAATACCCCTTGTTGTAAAATCCCCAAGTAAAGATTAAAGGGGAGTGTTATTATTTATAATCATTCCTTGGTTGTATTATTTAAATAGGGATAAACCAAGGTATCCTTCATGTATTTTTTTCCTCTAGTCCAAGTGGGAGGACAACTCATATTTTGTAATTCCTTTAATAAGGAAATTAGTTGATTCCTCCTTAAGAGGACCTTGACACTTGTATCACACACTTATTAATGGTGGCATTCATTGACTTGGGAGTTACATTCTAACTCCTCTCTCTCATCTCTATTTAAGAGATGCTCTTCTCTCATTTCTTATTATGATGAAGTTATTGTAAGTGAGCAACTCTCTCTCTCTCTCTCTCTCTCTCTCTCTCTCTCTCTCTCTCTCTCTCTCTCTCTCTCAATTTAGGCTATGACCTCATTCATTATATTCACAAGGGGTTTTCTTTACTTTCCCCTTTCAAATCCTTGTTTCATTGTGTTGATCTTGGAGCATTTTAGTGGTTTCGATAAGATCTTGAAGCTATCTCTTTTTCATTGAGTTAATGGTAAAATATTTTCTTTGCTTCACTCACTTGGATTCTTTCCTTTAAAATTTATTTTCTTTTTGAATATTTCTAACACATACTTGGCGGAAGGATGTTCTCATCAAACATATACAGTCCTGAAAAGCTCTCCTTAGATTTTAAAGGAATCTGATCCAGTCTCAGGCTCTCAGAAGCCTATTGTTGAAGAAAATGGCTTGAATCATGTTCTGCCTCCCATCGATCCTATTGGGATTGATGTTGATGTTGTTTCTAATCTCCCTGCTAAGAAGGGACCCTCTTTTCCTTTTCTGGTGGATTCTAGGCTCTTTGTCAGTGGCTTTGTGGTTGTTGTTCCTGTCGGCCTTGCTAGTGTGTTGATTGATGAGGGATTTTCTATTTATGTCTCTCTTGCTGGGATTAATTATGGCCTTGATTCAAAACCGATGTTGGGTGTTGGTTCTTCTGTCTTGAGTTCATTGTGCTGGTAGGATGATGCTGTGAGAGTCGAAGATGGTTGGATCACAGTTAAAGGGAAACAATCTAAGAAATCATCCTCTTCATTTGACATGACCCTTCGTTCTGATAAAAAGGGGAATATCAGATAGGTTTGTTGCTATTTTCTTTGGACTACTATTTCTAATGATCCTTTTTTTGCAGTGTTTTGGGTTCATTGTTTGAGTGTCCTGCCTTTTGTTTTGGTTGGTTTGATTCATTCTGGGAGCTTTTAATGTTATATCTTAAGGTTTTATTTGTTAAAGGGTTTCGGGGCCCCTTCAAAATGTGTTGTTACCTTGATAAAAAAAAGTTAATATTAATATTAATATAGTTAATATTAATATGTAATATATACAATATCAAATAAATAAATATATTAGTACAAGAATATATGAGATATTATTAAGTATATATATAGTATATAATATATAATATATAATATATTAATATAAATATAAATTGATGCATTAGGATATCCATGTAATCGATATCTAATAATCTTAGTGTTATGAGATATCTGATGTGTTTTTCTTTTTTGGATATTTGATATTTGTGCAATTATTAGATATTGGGTACCTTCAAATACTTGATATCTTTTGATATCTTTCACAACTTGGATTTTTCCATGGACATGTGTACTAACACCGAATCCAAGAAAAAAGTCATTATGTATTTTTGTACTTTTGGGCAATTGGAAAATGCATTTGTTTTTGTATTGCTAGTTTTTGGCCCTTCGTGATCATGCACATGCCCTTCTTGTAGAAATAGGTTGTTATTTGCAACATAGTTCTAGTTCTTACAGGTTTGTGTTCGTACAAGTAAAATATTTTCCTTACAAAAAGAGTCCCAAGGCTTTGCACCACCTACTAGCTCTAATTTAGTTAGATTTTTGGTACCTATAATGAGGTGGATGCCATCATAAGGGAAATCCAAAGGAAAGGTATTGATGTCATCCCTCCCCACATAGTTCAAAAAATAGGATTAATACTTTCAATCCCATCCAAGAATATTATAAATGGTATCTTGATACACCATTTCACAATTACGAACCTCCACAGTGGTACTTGTGTCAAGCACCTTATCTCCCCATGATGTCCTAGTTAAATGTTTGTTGATATCCTTTGTGTTCTTTAGGAACTTGTCACTACAAACTTCATATTGTATGGCTAGCTATTTTTTAGCCCAATCTTTATTGTTTTTCATGGTGCATTCTTCATCAAAGTATTTTGGTTACCTCTCTTCTTTCTCATTGAGGAGTTCTCAATCCATGTTGTTTATTTTATGGACAACATGCTCTCAAGTACCTTTTTTAGTTTTGCACGAAAGCCCAAGAAGCATGGACTCGATTTTATGACTTGTTCAAACCATTTAGGCCTATAGTCACTAGGGTGATGTCTCCTTTGACCTCTATCAAATGTCACTCTTGTTTATATGGTCATAGACATAAACCTAGCCAAATTTCCAAAACTGATCATGTTCCCTAGTAATATTTATGGTTCCCAACCTCTTAAACAAGGTATTGATTCTATTTCCCACAAATTATCTTAGTCTTCTCATCATCTCTTGATCTCTTCACATGAGCATGTTGTTCTTGGCTAACCAAAGTCTAGCAAGTTTCCCTACCTAGATCTATCATTTTTTCTTATTTGTACTCAACTACTTGCATATGAAGGTTAATAAGAATAAGATACTACTTGCATATGAAGATCAATAAGAATAAGATAATCTCACTATTTGGTTACCATTTTTTGATGATTCAACCCTTGCTAATATATCTAAGATACATCAAAATGATTATAATTCTCCTTAATGGTGCAACTTTCATAACTATCAACATTAATGGTTATTGTTGAACATTAGGCTTGGCCCCACTAGACTTTATTTTAATCTTCTATCTCATTATTTGATATTTTTCTTCACTTAAAGGATTTGAAGATGTACCTTCTATCACTAGCTCCCTTTTCAATGAATAGCTTATTATTCCATTTTTAGTAAATAAAAGACAATAAAGCCATCATTCATTACAAATAAATTAAAATAATTTAAAATATTTGTAACATAACAATCACAAATCTCAGCTCTATACAAATTTGATTAAAAGAACTTACGAGTGAAGGAAAATAATAAAACATTTCCACTATTATGTAATGACCATGTGCACACTGCATACATGTGTTAACTTCAAAAAAGTTAATAAGTGTTCATTGCAAGTTTGGGCATTATGATTAGACTAGGCGATGTTGATTAAGATCATGAATTAAGAAGATGCATGGATGCACAATATTGAAATCGACAAGTTGATGAATAGTTTACAAAATGCTCAATATTTTTCTCATTCAATAATTGCACAATTGATTGCTCTCATGTACATTTGTATGCAATCAAAGAGTTGTCCATTGAATAAAGTAACAATTGATAAAACAAGTAGAAATTGCATGTTATTATTATTTAATTAAGGTACATCTATATTCTAGATTTATATTGATTCACTTTTAACAATTATAAGTTTTCTCTCACTATTTACAAGAAATAAAGGTTGTAAATGACTTTCTTTTGATAAAAAAACCTTTTACGAGAGATGTGAAAATGGGATTCCATATCCAATTTCTCCAACAATAATGGGACATCCTCTCCATCCTATGTCCTGAGACATGGATATAAAATTGAGGATTGTGTGTCAACACTATATGTTATCTGTAATGATTGATTCTTACTCATATGAGACACTTAGACTCTACAAGGGAAAACTCAGAAAGTCGAACAAAGAAACAAAGTAGATACTAAAATATAAAGACTTTTCCTCATAATAAATTTTATTTCCATAATTAAGAATTTATAATAATATGAAATAATGTCAACAACATGAATAGACAAAAATAGAAATCGACTATATTGTCAATAGTACAACATGAGTAAATAACACGTAAGAGATGTTGAACATACTATCACACATCATACATCAAAGTACATAGATACAAATACAATAGAGTACAAGACCAAATAGGCCATAATGATACAAGATATCCAAATATATGCTATCAAACTATTAGTTGTCCATTTGCATATTCTTGTCTCCTATGCCATCGGACTATTAGTCGTCCATCTGCAAATTTCAAGACAAAAATGTGATCCAAGCGTTTGTTCCACCCAACCACAGAGTGGTTAGCTCCTCCGGGGCTCATCTTGAAATGAAGAGTACACTGATCCTGCTCGAGCAATTTATCAACTCGGCATTAATGGATCGAAAAGGAATATGGTGCAAGGTGTGAACTAACTACATTTCATACATAAAGTAGAATTGACGCAGATATGACAGAGAGAGAAAATAACCAACACAAAATCCATTATGTGTTTACATAACTTAGGCCTAAAAATTTTATAACCAGATTTCGACTAGTAGGTTAAAGAAGATAATTTTACCCTTCTGTGTTTTACCCATATTCGATACCCTTTTCAAGATATGTTTTTCTCAAAAAAAAAAACATTTGAAGTAAGATTAAAATAACATCAATTTAGGTTCGTGAGTCAAACTCATTTTCTATTTTAACCTTTTTTAACGATAGTTCACTAACCCTTCTTCTATGATGAAAATAAGAGATTTTTCTATAACCCCAACATCTACTTCCAAAAAATAATATATATATATATATATATATCCAATCTAAAAAACAAGGTAATATAAGAAAGTCTATAATTCAAAATATGTGTGAACATGCAATTGCTACAGGCAAAAAAAAAAATACAAGTTTCCAGTCTCAGTTTTAAATGAACGAACATCATACTTATTTTCCCAAAATTTGCAACATTGGATTTTAATCATTTCTCTGTCATTCTATAGTAAGGATCATTCCACTGTGATGACTATCAAAACCCAAATATAAATTCTATTATCTAAAAGACTGGTTAAATTCCAAATTCTTTCGAGTGGATAGAATTACATGATTACATTCCAGAAATAAGCATTTGATACTAAAAGATGTAGTTTAAAGCATTCAAATAAAAATAAGAGAAGGCATAATCCTTTTTTTTTCCAACTAAAATTGCACACAAAACGGTATACAGAATAGAGCGAGTTTAGAAAAATTAAGATACAACAACTTCAAAGAGAAAAATTAACTTTCCAACAGAAGAAAAATACTGTGAATGAGAAATACCAGGAAATAATTTAAATTGTCTTTCAAGAGTTGCGTTCGGTCACTGTCCTTCCGCTGTCCCTCCCTATTCTCTCTGTTTCCTTATTTCCTCTCTGTTTTTCCTCACACTGCCGCCATCCTTCCATGCTGCGCACTTTTCTTCTATGTGCTCGCTTCTTCTCCTTCTCTGTGTATCCTTCTAATTCTCCTTCCTCACTGTCGTGCGTGACCCTCTCTCTTCTAAAAAGCGTCGCCTACTTGGATACCACCTTTAATAAAACAAAATCTTTTTCCCCCAAAAAGACTGGCATACATGAAGTCTTATACAAGTCTCCTTCCATGTTGCGGTCATTCCAAAACTGTCAATTTTTCTCCAAGTTTGTGGTCATTATGGAAGGCCCTTAAAACATGCAAATGGAGTTATCAACGAGTTTATTTTCTTAACTCCTCGTTTTTACTCTCCAAGCATCATCAATTGTGTGGTCAGTCAAACAATCACGCGAGAAAATTATGAAAGCAATGCCAATTTAGGTTTATATAATTGCTTAGTTAATTCTTCCTCCCCCATAGGTATAGCGTTTATTTCTTTTAAAGTATATTTAAAAAAAAACATTTCATTAATTTATCAAAGAATAAATTAAAAAAAATATAAATACATGTATACTAATAATTTAAATCTAGATTACTTTAAAATATCATTAAAATTTAAAAAAAAATACAATGAATTGAGATTTACTACATAATATTTTATTTTTTCCTTAATTCTAATTCATAGAAAGAAAATCAACTAATTGTATTTTTTTCTTACTCCTTGAGTAACCAAAAATCAACTTTATCAATAGTAAATTTACTCAAACATTCTATTTTTATGAGATAGAGAAACTTATAAAGAAAAAAGAAAAAATTAACTATGTGGTGTGTGCTTGCAACCAACTATTCCCATGGCATCCTTATCCAAGAGATACATTCCTCTACCTCAACCATCACTAGATTAGTTCCCTTAAATAAAAATTGATTTTGAGAAACATTTAACATAAATAACATTTCACATTCATAGATATCATAAGCAATTTTTTTTTTCATAATACTAAATTCTATTTCCATAACCATAACTATAATGTCATGACGTTTCATCGATTTATTCATCAAATAACAATAAGAAAAACATAATAAAACTATGTCTAAATCATTTATTAAAAATGACTTGGATAAACAAACCTTCCACCAAGTCAACAAAAGTCTGAAATAGTTGCACAAATAGTCCAATAAACTAGAAGAGTCAAATAGAATTATGACATTATCATAACGACTTGGAGAATGTCTATAAAACTACTAGAAACATACCACAAAAGAAAATGTCTTATTGTTACCACACAAGAGGAAGAAACCATTTTGAAAGATCTTTCCTACAGTAGAAAAAGCCTCCAGTCCTCATTTTCCATGAAGCTGGACAAAGCAGAGCTTGACAAAGGAGAGTTTGACGTCAATTGTGGGGATTTCTGTTCAAACCACTTCATGAAGATTTTGGATTGTTCCCACCAACTCATGAAGCTACTCCCCTTTAAGAAAACTTCTCCAGAAATACTCTTTTCATCAATCATATTCCAGATAATATTTTCAAGCTCTTGGTTTTCTCGCACTAAGGCGTTCATGATTTGACGTGGGTCTTTCTGTTGCGGGTGACTTGCCAATGCTAGAGAAGCATCTTCTATGAGAGCCCAAAAACAGGAGTCCAAAGTCAAGGAAGCAAACATTGTACGATCCTTTTTTTCTCTACTACGGCGTGTGTGTTCTTTCTCTTTCATCCATTTCTCAAGAACAGTGTGATGGTGGGGTCTCACCTTATCTGAAAGATAACTTTTGGTGTCTTTCCGTGTACGATAGTAGTGTGCAATGTCGAGAGGCTCTACAAGTCTTCTGTATGCGGTGCCAGCATTGATCCATTTATTTCTGGTACTGAAGTCACTGGGCAACACATGCTTCTCCTCCTTTTCAACTATTTCCTCCTTCCAGAACGTTGTCAACTTCTCTCGAGCCAAATTTACATGTTGGTCTTGCTCTTCCCTCTGCTTTTTGAAAGAATCATAGTAGCCAGAGCCCTTCTTACAACATGCTTTGTACCATTCCACCTCTGCCAGATGACTTTGCATTATACTCAAATCTTCATTTAGTTTCTCAATGTTCGTATCTTGCTCCGTTTTCTTCTCTCCAGCTTCTCTGAGTGCTTTAGATGCATGAGGATTCTGCTTATAAAGGAAAGGAACAAAAACCAGCCAGCTTAGAAACTAACATTGAGAGGTAAAAATGCAGAGAACTAAGAAGCAACCACATCCATTAAAATAAATGCTTAAAAGGAATGTCGTTTAGCCAAGTTTGGGTGGATCTATGTGTGGCATATACACATCATTTTGTTTCTAATAATATAAGTAAATATTATAGATACTTTGAAACAATAATGGAATATAAATAGAAAGTAAAGATGACATGTAATATTTTCGTTTTGTCTTTCAGATTAAAAAGGCTCATCATAATTAAAAAAGTATTATTACAAAAGATCAATTATTCTTTAATATAATAAAATCTTTCTTACTTCATCTTCATCCTTAAACATGTGCAATATAAAATGGCACATCAAAAAGTATAAATTATATGAACAGTGAACGTGAATACTATCATAGAAGTAATAGAAATATCTAAAATAATATCTTTAGAAAACTTTGGTAATTAAACATGGAAATAATTCAATGTCATTCAATAGTTTTTGTTTAAAGTTAGTAAAAGTAAAGAAATTAAATAAAAAGTTATGAACAACAAGAAAATGAACGGTAAAGAAAACTATGGATTTTCAGAGTCAAAAAGTGAGGACAGAGAAATGACAACGTCGATGGCAATGGCAATGGTAATGGCAATGCAGGTTTCATCTCTATGTTAGCGTAAGATTTCTGTTATATCCGTAACACAATATATTTGAATATTTCATTGGATAACCGTTTTCCTAAAGTAGTATATACATTGTCCCTACCATTTCTAGACCTACACATTGTTCTCGCAACCCCAGTCCCCAAGGCCAGTGGGACATAGTCAAAGAGTCTGCAAGTTAGCTTTAAAATAAAAGTCTCAGAGGAATCATCACATGTAATCGAGGATAAAACATCAATAGAAAGAAACCTTAGGAAGACAAACTCTGCTCATACCTGCTCATGCAACCTTATATCCTTTCTCTACATTGCCTTAATCTAATTCTTGATATGGCAGTAAAATAATCTTTTTTGATCTTTTCTATTACATATGTTTTTGCCATTTTTCCCAACTAGGAAAATTAAATTTCAAGCATTGAAAATAGATAGGTTTTAAAAAAAACAAAACATGAAATATATGTAAAATTAAATTTCTTGTTATAGGCGAAACAAAGCAGAAATTGTGAGATTACCTGAGCTCCAACAACCATGGCTTCCAGTTCCAGCACTATTCCAATCTCGAAGGAGTCTGTGGCAATGTTTGCAATTCGCGTTCCATTTAGCAAGGCAATGGTGGCATCTTCCAATATTTTGCTATAACCCATGTGATCTGAAGCACAGGTGTTTGGATGTTCATCAAAAGTGAAATGCAACATCTTCAGGACAGCTTCAGAGTCATCAATACAAGCTGCACCTTGGGTTGAACAAAACATATAAGTACCAAAAGGTCTATAAGGGCTCGCAAGACTAGATTCTCCTGGGTAATTATTTGCTATATTAGATGTGCACTGTAGGACCTTCTCAAGAAGACTTGTTATGGCAACAGATTCAGTGTCCATTCCGCTACCCAAATGAGGAGTAATTTCTTTCAAATGCTCAACAATTGAGTCAAATGGTGCAAGGAGCATCCTAGGAACAATATCTTTGTTGGAGACAACATGACAAAATTTTCCACTCCAATCTTGCACCCCGATTGCCTCCCCAAGAATAGCATTTCCCACCAAAGGAGAACCAAATGTGATGCAAAAATAGGATTTTTCTTTTACCCTCTTTTGTAGATAGCAGAGAGTTGCCAGGGTTGCAACTGCACCTCCCATGGAATGGCCCACAAATATTATGGTTTGTGCTTTTAAGCCTTTCATCTGAGAGAACAAACAAATAAACCGGATTACTTATATTTAGATGCTTGGATATCTAGCAAATGATCTAACATGGGTGCTTCAAGGTTGACACTAACAATTGGGGAATATTTTTACAAAAGAGTTTCAATAACTGTTTATTAAATTCTGTTAATTAAAGGTTCACTAAAAATTGATCTAATACTTAGAAAAAAAACTTGTAATTAGAAGAATTGTGCAAATTTATTGATATCAATAATATATGATTATTGGAGTTTAGGACAATTCTGCCTAAATATTAGATCACTAGTACAAATTTTATGATTGTCAAAACAAACATGAAAATAAAGAACGTTAATAGAAACTCAAAAGTTGAAACAATACATATAAGTACTTAAATTACATTTAAAGGAAAAAAAATCAAACTATATTAGAATTTAAGATACCCCAAATCAAATCTATTATTACGACTACTTACTAATACCCTTCCCTGCATTTACTAAACGCCCATCTAGAATTACAAAACTTACGCTAATACATGTCCTTAATGGCCATCGAAAATTACAAACCTGCAACTGCATTTCTTTAATGGATGTAAAGATCACAGTTGGTGGGTATCGGAGAACCATATTTGGGGAATGCAATGTTAAGGAACAAAGAGCCTGTTTACCTTCTTTTGGAAATCTGATCTTTCCAGAATTCGCCGGAATCGATTGAGAGCTCCCTCGTGAACAAGGGCCGGCTTCTCAGCGTCACCCTTGAGGCAGGCATAGAATATTTTCTCATTTGTGATATCGTATTCTCCACTACCTGTGACATTGAAGTCTTCCGTAGAAAATGAAGGAAAGGTCACATATGCTACACCTTCATTTTCTTCCAGAAAATAATCTACATTCTTTTTAGAAACACTACAGATCTCCTCACAAGCCTTCTGCAGGATCCCACAGGAAGTAATGAAAGCCGCTAGTTCCCCACCAACACTGAACCTGTAACAATAATCTTTTATATTAGCACCACTTGGGCATTTATAACAATCTAGTCTTATCCCGTTAAATTACAGAAAGAAAGTTCAAAATCTGTTAAAATAGACGCTTTCCTAGTAATACCCACTTAAATTATCACAAAGAAGGTTCAGATTTCTATTGTCTTTGAGAACCCAATAACAATTCTGATCATTTTTCTACCAAGCTCGTCTCTAACTTTCACAACATACATGAGGCCTACTAAAGCCGTAACAATCAATAAACGCACATCATAGTTACCGGGGCGTGGTCGGTGAATCTAAATCCATAGTTTGTGGGGGGATTGTGCTGCAAATCTAAATCCAGTATGAATACTCTTGCTTGTTTGCTTTAATTGCTCTCATCAGAAGTGGTATTTATAAAAAAATAGGTATTTACAATGGACGATATCGTGGAAGAATATGAGCCGCGTCTAAGAAAGCAAAAAGGGTACCGAAGAAAAGTCACCAAGACAAGGGTGGAGGAAAGATCCGGGAAATGAGTAATATCGGAAGTGATGGTACACTTTCTCATGCCAGTCAACAAATCAATGACTGAGATGAAAAAAATACAAATAGTTGTGGAAGAGAAGTCGCCAAGACAAGGGAGAGGAAAGAGCAGGGAAAGAAGATATGTCATTGTCCCGTACAGCCCACACGACTACGACATCACCAAGATTTATTTAAGCGTTCAATTAATTCCTTGAAATGAGTGTATCAATGCATTCATAACGCAACCATTGGAATATCATGATTATTGTAGGGCCACTGTCCTTTACACTGAAAATTGTTTAAAACACCATAACAAATCGAGCTTTATTATAAGGCTGAGTCAATATGGTTGATTTAAATATATAAACTAAATCTGCATTGAAAGAGAGGAGATATAAACACAACTCGAATTATATGGTTTGATTGACTGACGTCAATGGTTGAATGTTGAATGCGTCGTCTATGATAGTCAAAAAGTTTGTGGAATTCATTAAGAATAATCTACCACAACTAGTCCAGTCCAGAGTAGTAGTAATGTGTAAACTTGCAGCGTTGACTAGAAGTAATTTGTTTTAAACATGCGGTGCGCGTATGGCTGGGAATCACCCCGGAAGAGGCTGAATGGTTGTCTTACATCACGGTCTGCATATTTTAGGTTGGAAAGTGGAAACCACTCCATGAATTTAACGGTTACCTCTACCTGTCAAATGATTATTTTTATGACGGTTTGGTGGTAAAAAAAATTTTGTTGCAAATAATTTATATATATATTTTTTCAAATTAAAATGATTCTCAATTAATAATAATATATAATAAATAATAATAAATTGTATTAACTATATGTAAAAAAAGGTCAAAAATGGTTATGCACAAATAACAAAGACTGCGAACTCAGTGAAATTACGAATTAGGAAATACTTGACAACTTCATAATGTGGCATTCCACCAAGGGAATGTCTATTCTTGGGACGACAGAGGTCAGGCTCCCCCTCCACCAATTTGGGCCGAAATAGACTGGGAGTTGGTAAAATCTAGGAAAGCCAGGAGGATGGAAAAGATGGTTTCCAGAGCAAGCAGACTTGTAGGAATGAGACATCCAAATTATGGGCAATTCCTTTGACATTAAATATTCCTGCTTTTGCTTAAGGAGATAATTGAATCTCCTTGGGTAGGCATAACCATCAACTTGCAAGCCCTAGGTCGAAATTGTTCCCCTCTGGCAACAATCAGTTCCATCATCTGTAGAAAAAGGTGTAGGGTTTCCTAAAACCGGCCTCTAATGCTAAACATTTTAATGATAGTACCTCATTCTGAAACCCTATAAAGAAGGCTTTAGATGTCCCCTATCAAAAGGGGACTCCCAACAACCCTAGGGTTTTGAATAGCAATAGATGGCATCAGAACCAACTTGCAAATCCACCCAACAAGGGCCCTACAAATCCGCCTTAGCCCAAGAAAAATATTGCGCTTGATGAAGATAAATTAATAATCAATATGGAAAATGAATAACAAAGAGATTGCACAGTCATTGCAGAACTCATGGTCTTTTTTCTCGTTGGCTTGGGAGGGATGCCCAAATTGAGGAAATTGCAAAAAGGTTCCAAGAGGCTTACAAGGACCAGGTAGGTATTACTATTTTGTTTGGTTAATCAAGGTTCAATAATAAGAAGATTCAAGGACATAAAAAACAAAGAAGAAGAGCCTAAAACTTTACATCAGGCTTATATGGTAGCCATAGACATTGAGAATAAGTTGAAATATGGAATCCCAAGGGGTTTTCTATTTGGTGGTGTTAGTTGTCACAATGCATCAAATGTAGGAAAAGCACGTGAATTAAGAAATGAAAATAAATGTCAAGATGCTTATATCCCTACTTATCATACTAACCATGTATTTAATCATGATTCAAATAATGATGTCAGAGAACATAATTTTTTTCAAACAGTGGTTATTCCTTTTATTATTGATGAAGAGGTTAGTGATAGATATTGTAACATGGATGAAGGAGAGATGGAAGTGATTTCACATTTCACATCATGTGATGAAACACATTTTGTTCCACTTTACAAGCTACATGTAAAGTTTGTTTGTTATCCTATTTTCCAAGAGAATCCAGTAGTTTGTATGAAGAAGAGCTTAAAAGTTATGCATCAGATGAAGATAATGTTGATATACAAAACTTTGACAACAAGGATCCATTTTTACATGAATTAGTTGTGTTTGATGAAAGCTTAAAGAATGAAGTACCATTATTCATGGATGATAATGTTATTGAGTTAGAGGATCTCTCTGACCATACTATTTTAGATTATGAAGACTACATTTATGTTGAGGAAGGTTCAAATTTCTGTGTGAAAGAAACTGACACATTTGTATAAGGAAGTAATGCTTGGCTAAATGCATTATTTGATGATTCTTCTTATTCATCAGATAATAGTAATGATGATTCTTATTGGTGCACATATAATCCACTCTTTGTTAAAAATTTGGATGAGCATCCTGGAGGCATTATTTATAAATGTTTTACTTTTGAAATGGATGTTGTGGATAATTTTGAATATCATATTACAAGTTCTTTTATGGAGTATGAGTGCTTTTTATTTCCATTTTAGTTAGGATGCACTTTTGTGGAGTAGGAGAGTGTGATTGAAAGTAACTTAGAATACATTAGATGAGAAAGAGGGTCACACATACACCAGTGGTATGGTGAAAGAAAACATGGGTTGGAAGGGATCATATCTTTTATTAGACTATTTTTTGATAGAGGTAACTAAAGATACAATGTTTTGATGGCATTGGGCCATCAAATGTGGGGCACATATAACTTTTTGATTATGTTGCAAAGGCACATTAACCAAGATTTTAGCTTGGTACTCTGCATCATATGCTATCATATGTTAATATAAATTGAATTAAGTTTAAGCTTGAATATCAATTTGGAGGATTGGTTGAAATTTTTCAACTTGTCTTACCAGTCTTTCAAAGTAAAATTAAATTTAGTAAGACTAATTGTAACAACAAATCTAAATTATAATATCATAAAGATGCAAGTTTGAGGTGATGGTCTTGTTTGAAAAAAAAGTTATCAAAACTATCTCACATGGTTATACATATGATCATTCAATTGAGTTGGTAAAATCAGTAAGAGATTAAGGCACTGGTCTAATATTGATTAGATTCTAAAATATGCACACTTACACATGTTTCTGTGCAATATTGTAAATTTAGGATAATCAAAGATCTGAAGTCCATGGATCAGATGACCTACAAGAAAATATATAAATGGAAGTGAAAAAATATAAAGGTCAAGGTACTTCTAGATGGGAGAAAAACAAGATGCATTTCATTTTGCAAATGATTTACCATAAGCAGATAGATTGTTTGCAGATACTTTATGGTCTAATCAATAACATTAAATTCTGTTTAGAAATGGTGTATAATGTTTACTAGTTATAGATTTGATTATCTCATAGACTCCCCCAAAAAATAATGAATTGACAAAATGAACAAATGTCAAGGAATGAACAAAGGTAGTGTGTCTACTATAGAAAAAAATAAACTCACAAACCCTTGAGGCATGCATTCACTTGTAATGGGGAACTGTCTCGTAGAAGTATTTTCACAACTTGCAACACTAAATTTCTATCCTACAAACAAGATGATTTGCATCAATAAGATTAACAGTGGAGCATAATGCAATATTGAAAAGTGTGTTACCTTATTGAGCTTCTCTTTGTTTCAAGAATATTTTAATATTCTATACTTAATAGGGCCAACAACGTGAAGGTGGAAGCTCATTTGGCCCCTCCCCTCTAATATCACTCTAAATTCATTGTTAACATCTAACATTCTTTAATCCATTAATGAAACGTAACATTCATTCATATCACGTAACATTCATTAACACATATCATTCATTGACACTCATTAACACATAATATTCATCAACATTCATTAACACATGTCATTTATTAACACATAAAATCCATTTGTTAACAAATAATAAGATTACAATCATTTTTTTAAGGTTGGATGTAAATACTAAGTGGAGAATCAATTTCTTCATCATTTGTTCCCTCTTCAGTTCTTCTACCCTCTTCTTGTGATCTAGTTAGTGTATTCGCAGTCCTGTAGTCACGACGAGGATGTGTATGGAAAGGGAGGTCCGCTGTAATAACAAAGAAATGGGTTAAATTATTAAGTTTTATTATTATTTCATTAATTAAAAGAACATTACAGGTGTTCTATTTACCTAATGGGGCCACATCCTCTTCCTGATCATTTTGTCTAGGCTCATCCTCAACATCCTGAAAACCCTCTAAATCCTCTGGAGTTGAAACATGAAAGGTTACATTAATCAATACACTAATTGCAATTAAATCCGTTGAAAGGAATAAAAATGATCCTATTTACTTGGTTGGGGCACATCACATTCCTGATGTTGTCTACCCAAATCCTGCTCAACTTAGTCATGATAATCTACATTCTCTAAAATATAAACAAAAAAGGTTACATTAATCACTACTCCAATTTCAATTTAAGATGTTTAATTGTATTAATAATTACATAAAAGAATTTGTATATCAAATGAATACCTCGAATACTGGGATGCTCACCAAGACCTTTTGTTGGAGATTTGCCAGCAAGCCAGTGTTGACTGTATGTTTGTCATCAATGACAACATATGGTAAGAAATGTGCATGGAAGTCTTATGTATGGAGCCTTGAGCATATGTCGCCTAGATATGTTATAAGCATGATATCATAAGTGCAGAGGTTGATTCTGAGTGAAGACAGTTATACAGTTGTTTGTTTCAGTAGTGTTCCTAGCAGTGTCCCAAGAAGAGTTTTGTATGTGATTTTCAGTATGGTTATCATGGAGACTTGTGTGTTTATATTTATGTTGTAAAAATGCATGAGAAGCTATGTTCATGGATGCAGAGTTAGTTGTGTGGTACAAGTTGAGTTATGATGTTTGCATTTGACAGTCACAGTTTCCTAAGTTTATCTAATGGAGCCGACATTGTTTATATTGTTGTAGTAGTTGTGCCTATCATTTTGATATGCGTGTTTAGTTTCATGTTTGGTGATGAGTTAAGAATGTTTGGTTAAGAGCGCATAATGTATTTCAGAAAGAGAAGAAAGTTTCAGTTAATTTGGTGGAGCTGATAGTGTGAAGCGACACGTCTACTCATATTGAATTACATGGTCCTATTTGTGTTGCGTGCTTGATATAGCCATTGGAGATGTTTTTGGAGAGTTATATTGTTTCTCTAATATGATTTCAAGGAAGTTTTAATAGGCCAACTTGATTATATCATTTGGAGAAAGATACTTATAGCCGATCAGTTGTGATCGCTAAGTATGACAGATGATTGAAAGAGAAGAGCATAGCAGAAGGTGCAAAGTATTGAGCCATCAGTAGAAGGTCTATGAGACAAAGAAGAGAGTGTATGCTATTCATTGGAACTGATCAAGACATTAGTTCTAACTCGCAGTTCACCAAGATCCAGATATAGTGTGTATCTGTTATGTAGAAGGTTGCAGTCTTCACCATTTGAGCAGTGAGCTCTTAGACAGTGTGTCCTCACCCCTAACAGGGTTAATTGTAAAAGACTCCTAACAGGGTCCAACCTTTGACCAGGTCACTGTACTTCATGCATTGTAAAGATCAACTCCTAACAGGGTTGTAAGATCTTCTAACATGGATTAAGTGTTATCTTATTGTGTATGTTCTTAATGTTCTTTTGTACTTAATTGGATAAGGAATTGAATCTTGTAGATAACTAATTCACCCCTCCCCCCCTCTCAATTATCTCTTGGGACTATTCCTAACAATTGGTATCAGAGCCAAGTGCCTCGGAGAGAAGTTTAACAACTTGAGGTTGATCATATGGTATTGTTTAGAAAAGAAAGTCCTAAGCTTGATGGAGAGAATTATCGAGACTAGAAGAACATCAAAATGATGACACATTTGCAGTGCATTGCTTTTGAGATTTTTGAAGTAGCTACTTAAAATGTTTAGATTCCCTCTTTACCAGATCTTGCAAAGGAATATGCAACTCTTAAGAAAAATGAGATGTTCACTCAAAATTCTATTGCCAAAGAAGCCCTTATTAGCACATTATCTAATAGTGAGTTTTCAGAGATCAAGAAAGTAGATAAAGACTACAAGATATGGAAGTATCTAGAAGACATGTTTGAAGGAGATATCCAAGCCAAGAATGCGTGCAAAAAGACATGGAAGAAAAGATACAATACATTGTAAATTTTACCTAAAGAGATCATAGGAGCTTACAATTAAAGGATAAATGAGGCAGTTGCAAGAATTAGAAACAATGGTGGAGAGGTTTGGAAGAAGACATAATGGATAAATTGATGACTACCTTGACACCAGAATATGACAGCAAGATAAACATCCTAGATGAAACTATGCAAACCATAAAAGACTTCAAAAGAGAGACCTTGATTAGCAAGATTTTAGCATTTGAGATATCAAGATTGAAGACAAAGCCTAAAAGTGAAACAACATTCAAAGCCTTAGTCCATGGTAAGAAATCTTTGAACACATTTGGTAATTTTGATGATGAAGATGATGATAAAGAACTCGATGAACTCATTGCTACGATTGCTAAGAAAGAAATAAAAGGAAAAGGAAAATATGAAGGTTAGTTACCTTTCAAATGTTTCTCATGTAACAAGATTAGTAATTTTGTATCTAAGTGTCCTAGAATAGTGAAGAAATACAAAAATTACAAGCCTAAATATAAAGAATTTTACTATGCTGAAGATTCAGTAGAAGATGAGATAGGATTCATTGCTATTGAAGAGATGGAAAGAATATTTGATGAAATGGATAAGGAAGATGAGAGGAAAGTACAAGAGCTAGCCTTGATTTCACAAGGAGACATCAGAACAGACTGGATCATTGACAACGGTTGTTCACATCACATGACAAGAGACAAAGATAGATTTGTTCATTTGGATAAGTACAAAGGTGACATGGTTAGATCTAGATACAACACTCCTAAACCTATCATAGGTAGAGGAGCTATCACTTTGGATGGGAAGAATACAACTGATGATCTTCTATATGTTGATGGTTTGCAACATAACTTACTTAGTGTTGGATAGTTGCTTTGATGGGGAGGCTAGGATAGACTAGCTAGTCTATACCCTGATCCTCTCTAGGATCCAAGTGTTCTTATGACACCTTTGATGGTCTATAGGATTCCTTATTCCTCCAAGGATCCCCTAACCTACCCTAACCTACCCACCAAGTTAAGCTATCTCATCTTCCCACATTACAAGCTTTGATCTCTAGCTACTATCCCTTACATAGGCTTATAAGGGTCTTCCAAGATTCAACTCAATTTCCAAGCTCCAACAGAGGATTTCATGAGTTCCAAGATGTTTTTAGGGCATTTGACACCTTTTCATTACATTAGCATGGTTGGGTCATCACCCGATTTGAGGGTTCCTTTGCAAATTAGGGCTATAAGGAAGAGGCCTAATTAGCCCTTCGTCCAGTTTTATAGGGTTTTTACACCTTTCCCTCAAAGATTCAACACACATATTCTAAAGAACATCTATTAAAAATGACCCATTCTCAAGGATTTTTGGGGTCTTAGGCTTCCAATAGGGCGTACAACACCTGTGCCAAATATGAGGGTTTTAAGGGCTTCGTGGTCTCTTCACTGTCACCTAGTGAACTAGACTCCAACAAAACCTCTCTAGAACTATTAAAACCCTCTCCTTCATAGAACTAGGCATTCATCAAGGTGTCTTGCATCCCTCCAAAGCTCAACTCTTAAAACTCTTTCCTCTTCTCTAAAGAACTCTTTGTCTGCTGACTGCTCCTAGCCGGGCACTATCAAGCTCGCTTAGGGCTTTGTCAAACACATGTTTGATCTTGCTTGCTGGGCCCCTACTTGCATATTATTACAATTTAGGTTTTTTATTCTTAGATTCCATAGTCCCATGGTGTGTACATGATGGAATCAAGATCTACAACCCCATATGTACAAAGCTCTCCAAAACTGGCAGAGCACTAAACAAATGGAAGAACTCAAACAAAATGCACACCAAAACCTTTAAGAACTAATCTAATGCACACATATGAAGGATAAACACACAAAAAATAAATTCTCACACAAAGATACACTCCAAACTCCAAATATTCACATTACAACAGTCTAAAATAGTGACTATTTTACTCTAGCAGCGTTCAGACTGGTCTGCCATACTATCTCTGTACCATAGGATTACCAACCCTTGCATTAGGGTTTTTCAAGTCTAATATAGGATTCTCCTCAGTATGTGTGTGATGTTAGGTCTTCTTAGCCACTGAGGTTAGGTTAGGTTAATACAATGAAAAAGTTGCTTAGCAACTTTTGTTGCGCAAAACAACTTTGCTTCCATTCTTCAATGACCTCTACTATAAGACTCCTAAAGCACTCACATGTACTCAGCTTCAACCAAATCTACCCTAAAACTTCCAACCTCCTATCAAAGCACTGATTTCAGGATGACAATATTCCCTGAATCATTGTGCCATTCACATTGGAAAGACCAACTGAACTTCTAGGACTTAGCCTAGGCCTAGACACACAAGCATGAGCTAAAGCTCTTATTTTAATTACAAACTTCACTGAAGAAGTGTCTTTCACAACCAAAATTGGATGGTGGGAGCCCTTAGAAGGGTGCTCCTGCACCACACTCCCCCTCAGCACAACTAAGGCACTTTGGGGTCAAGAAGAGCCAAATCAATACCAAACTTCTTGAATTGTCCTTCCTCAATCTAGGTGGCTTCGAATTTAGAATGATCCTTCCATTTGATCAGGTGCTCCATGTAAACTTGATTCCATGTAGTCTTCTTCACTCTAGATTCCAAAACCTTCTTTGCTTGGGTTGGCTTCTTCTTGGGTAATGCATTGGTGTCTATATCTTGCAGTACCTTTGGTGGAATTGTATCTTGCTGACTGATATCTCCCTTGAATCTGATCAGGTCTGCAACATTAAACACCGGTGAGATGGATAAGTCTGATGGCAAGTCTACTGTGTAGGCATTCTCTCCATATTTGGCTAGAATCTTGCATGGGCCTACTCTCCTCATTTGTAGCTTGGTGGGCATGCCTTTTTGCATCCTTGCTTTGTTAAGATGGACCACAACATAGTCCCCAATCTAAAACTATACTTCTTTCCTCTTTTCATCCACTTTAGCCTTGAGTCTTTGAGTGGATTCCATAATGGACTTCTTCACTTTCTCTTGCACCTCCTTGATGGTTTGAGTGAAATCTTCAGCTTGTCCACTCTTCAACTCCATGGAACCTAAGTCTCTCAACTCACACACTCCTCTAGGGTGTCTCCCATATACTATCTCAAAAGGACTTCTTCCTATGGTCCTGTTGACACTGACATTATATGCAAATTTAGCCTGACATATCACAAGATCCCAAGTCTGCCCATACTCCTTTGTCAAACACCTTAGCAAGTTGCCAAGCACCCTATTGATGACTTTAGTTTGGCCATCAGTTTGAGGATGGTATGCTGAACCAAAAGAGAGATTAGTTCCCAGCCTTTTACATAAGGTTTGCCAAAAATGACCCATGAACTTGCTATCTGTATCAGACACAATACTCAGAGGGAGTCCATGGATCCTTACTATCTCCTTGAAGAAGAGATGTGCTACATAGCTTGCATCATGAGTAGTTCTACATGGAATGAAATGACTCATCTTAGAGAACCTATCAACAACAACATAGATGCTATCCATACCTAATTTGGTTTTAGGGAGTCCAACCACAAAGTCCATACTTACACACTCCCAAGGCCTATTTGGAATTGGTAGAGGTTGATAGAGTCATGCATTGCTTGAACCTCCTTTAGCTCTTTGACATACTCCACATTGCTCTACATACCTCCTTACATCCCTTGCTAGCTTAGGCCAAAAGTAGTCTCTCTGTACTAACTCCAATGTTTTGTTTATACCAAAATGACCACTAATACTGCCATTATGCTTCTCTTGAATCATATTTTCCCTCATGGATCCTCTAGGTACACAAAGCTGATTACCTTTGAACAATAATCCATTTTGAAGGGTATAATCTGCAAACTCACCATGGAAATGGTTCTCAAACTCTAGGCACACCTTGTAGGCTTGTGAGAAGTCTTCATCCTCCTCATATAAGTCTTTAAAACCTGCTATTCCAATGCTTTGCAGTTGTACTTCTTGGACAATCAATAGCTTTCTACTCAAGGCATCTGCTACCTTGTTGAGTTGCCCTTTCTTATGCTTGATTGTGAAGGTAAAGGATTGGAGATAATCCATCCACTTCAAGTGCCTATTAATAAGCTTCTCCTAAGTGTTTATGTAGCTTAAAGTCTGATTATCAATAAACACCACAAATTCTTTTGGCAAAAGGTAATGCCTCCACTTCTTGAGAGATTGTACCAATGCATACAACTCCAAGTCATAAGTTGAATACTTCTTCTTTGCCTCATTGATTTTTTCACTAAAGAATGCCACAGGCCTTCCATCTTGACTCAATACACCCCCTACTACTACACCACTTGCATCACATTCAATGGTGAACAACTTGTCAAAAGTGGGTAAGAGTAAGATAGGTTTGGTAGCTACCTCTTACTTCAATGTTTGGAATGCTTTCTCAACTACCTTAGTCCATTTGAACTTTGTTTTGAGTCCTCCTTTGATGGTGTCAAGCATTGGTGCACATATCCCACTGAAGTTCCTCACAAAATTTCTATAAAATTGTGCCAAGACATGAAAACTTCTAACTTTAGTCCCTGTTTTAGGGGCAGGCCAATTCAAGATTGCCTCCACCTTGCTTGGGTCCATTTTCAGAGTACCCTTGGACACCACAAATCCTAAGTAAACTAGCTCTTTCTGCATGAACTCATAATTTTCCAAGTTGATGGCTAATTTCTCTTCATGTAGCTTCTTCATAACCAACCTTAAGTGCTCAAGATGCTCTACTTTTGTTTTTCTATAGATGAGTATATGATCTAGATACACCACTACAAATCTGCCTGTGAAGTCCTTCAAGACCTCATTCATTAACCTCATGAAGGTGCTTGGGGCATTGGTAAGCCCAAATGGCATTACAAGCCATTCATACAATCCATCTGTGGTTTTAAAAGTAGTCTTCCACTCATCACCCTCCTTGATTCTGATTTGGTGATAACCACTTTTTCAATCCAGCTTAGTGAAGTACATAGCACCACCTAAGCAATCCATCAAATCTTCTATTCTTGGAATTGGGAACCTATACCTGATAGTGATCCTATTGATAGCCCTTGAGTCTATGCAAAGTATCCATTTTCCTCCTTTCTTGGATGCCAAGACCACTGGGACTGCACATGGACTAATACTCTTCTTGATCAACCCTTGATCCAATAGCTCTTGCACTTCTCTTGCCACTTCTTTGTTCTAATCAGGGGTAAGCTTGTATGCTACTTTATTAGGTAGAGATGCACTAGGTACAAAGTCAATTTGATGACTTATATCTCTTCTTGGAGGTAAGGTGGCAGGGGCTCCATCACTTACAATATCTCTAAATTCTTTCAACATTTGCTGCACTTCCAATGGTGTTTCTACCTGCAACTTCTTGTCTTCCTCCTTTGGCTTCACCATGATAGCACATCCTATGGTTTCCTCATCATTTAGTGCATGTAAGAACTCCTTACCACTACTAAGAAACACACTAGGTGTCTTTGAAGTCCCCTCTTCATTCTCTATTAAGGATTGAATCTTAAAAGTCCTCCCATCCTTCTTGAAAGAAATGGAGTTTTCCTCTCCATCATAGATCACCTTTCTATCAAATTGCCTGGGTCTTCCCAATAGAAGATGGCATGCATCCATGGGTAAGACATCACAAAGAACTTTGTCTTTATAGCCTCCAATGGAAAACTCTACCCATGTCTGCTCATTAACTAGCACACTTTGCTCTTGGTTCAACCAAGTCACCTTGTAGGGGTTTGCATGGGGAACCTTTGTAAGTTTTAGCTTCTTTGCTGCTTCTTTTGCTATGATGTTATTAGTGGACCCTAAATCCATAATAACCTTGCAAACTTTGCCTTGTACCTTGCACTTGACTCTAAAAAGAGCCCTCCTTTGCTTTGGTTCACCTTGATTAGGTTGCCTTATGAGCACTCTCCTAAACATCAAGTTCTCACCCATTTTTTATTCTAACTTGCTGACCTCATTGGTACATGAGCTGCTGCTATCCTCTTGTGTATAGGATACCCTCTTCTCATTGCTTGAGGCTGATGGCTTATTAGGACACCTATAGGTAGGGTGTCCAAGCTATCCACATTGATAGCATTTCATAGTGGAAAAGTAGGAGCTGCTTCTTCCTGCTCCTCTTCCTCTGTTTCCTTGAGAACCTCTTCCTCTTCCAAAAGATCCTCTTGTACTGATTTCTGAACTTTGTTCCAAAATTCTACTCTCCCCTTGGCTTCTTGAGTCACCACCTCTACTAGAACCTCCTCTTTGACCCCCTCTAGAATCTCTACCTCTTCCCTTGTTCTTGGAGTTAGGTTCTTTCTTTCTTCTTTGTTTATCTTCAAGCTTTTGTGCCATATGCTGACATCCAAGTACTGTGGTGGGAGTAAAAAAACTCATTTCCTCTGCTATGCTCCATTTCAAACCACTTAGATACCTTGCCACTTTGATACTTTCATCTTCTTTGATCTTGGACCTTAAGCTCAACTTGTGGAACTCTTCAGTGTAGGTGGCTACATCCATCTCCTTTTGTCTGAGGTTCAACCTTCTCCTATGCTGTTGAATTTCATAATCTCCTGGTAGGTATTCTTCCCTAAATTTATTAACCATTGCTTTCCAATTAGAGATTGGGTTCTTTCCCTCTTTCTCCCTTTCATCTTGCAAGTAGTTCCACCAGGTTAAAGCTTGTCCTCTTAACCTAGATTTGGCCACTTTGACCTTCTATGCCTCTAAGATCTCTTCACATTTGAAGTGATTCTCCATGCCTTCAATCCATTGCATCACAAGCTCCGTATCCATCCTACCAGTCAGTAATGGGACACCTTCAAGTGCCTTGCCAGTGATAGCTTTCAAATCTTTAAGAAATTGCTCATCTTGGGTTAGAGGATCAGGTGTAGGAACATCATCATCAATGGTTTTCTCTTTCCCTTTGGCATCCTGCTCCTCCATCCTATCTTTCACCTTATTTGCTTTTGCTTGGACATCATCCAAGAGTTTCTCCATTTGCATCAATCTTTCCTGTAGGAGTCTATTAGCTTCCTCCTAATCTTCCACCTTCTTAGCAAGCTCTACATTAGTCACCATTTTCTTCTTGTGTGATGATCCAACTAACTCTTCTGATGGTTGAAACATCCACTATTCACTTCCCAAGCCTTAAGAGGCTCTGATACCAATCTGATGGGGAGGCTAGGATAGACTAGCTAGTCTATGCCCTGATCCTCTCTAGGATCCAAGTGTTCTTCTGACACCTTTGATGGTTTATAGGATTCCTTATTCCTCCAAGGATCCCCTGACCTACCCTAACCTACCCACCAAGTTAAGCTATCTCATCTTCCCACATTACAAGCTTTGATCTCTAGCTACTATCCGTTACATAGGCTTATAAGGGTCTTCCAAGTTTCAACTCCATTCCCAAGCTCCAAAAGAGGATTTCATGAGTTCCAAGATGTTTTTAGGGTATTTGACACCTTTTCATTACATTGGCATGGTTGGGTCATCACCCGATTTGAGGGTTCCTTTGCAAATTAGGGCTATAAGGAAGAGGCCTAATTAGCCCTCCTTCCAGTTTTATAGGGTTTTTACACCTTTCCCTCAAAGATTCAACACACCTGTTCTAAAGAACGAACATCTATTACAAATGACCCATTCTCAAGGATTTTTGGGGTCTTAGGCTTCCAATAGGCCGTACAACACCTATGCCAAATATGAGGGTTTTAAGGGCTTCTTGTTCTCTTCATTGTCACTTAGTGAACTAGACTCCAATAGCACCTCTCCAGAACTATTCAAACCCTCTCCTTCACAAAAATAGGCCTTCATCAAGGTTTCTTTCATCCCTCCAAAGCTCAAGTATTAAAACTCTTTCCTCTGCTCTGAAGAACTCTTTGTCTGCTGACTGCTCCTAGCCAGGCACTGTCAAGCTCACCTAGGGCTTTGTCAAACACACGTTTGATCTTGCTTGCTGGGCCCCTAATTGCATAGTATTACAAATCAGGGTCTTTATTCTTATATTCCATAGTCCCATGGTGTTTCCATGGTGGAATCAAGATCTACAACCCCATATGTACAAAGCTCTCCAAAACTAGTAGAGCACTAAACAAATGGAAGAACTCAAACAAAATGCACACCAAAACCTTTAAGAACTAATATAATGCACACATATGAAGGATAAACACACAAAAAATAAATGCTCACACAAAGATACACTCCAAACTCCAAATATTCACATTACAACAATCTAAAACAGTGACTGTTTTACTCCAACAGTGTTCAGACTGGTCTACCGTACTATCTCCGTACCATAGGATTACCAACCCTTGCATTAGGGTTTTCTAGGTCTAATATAGGCTTCTCCTCGGTATATGTGTGATGTTAGGGCTGCTTAGCCACTAAGGTTAGGCTAGGTTAATACAATGAAAAAGTTGCTTGGCAACTTTTAAAAGCTGCTGACAACTTTTAAGCAACTTTTGTTGCACAAAACAACTTTGCTTCCATTCTTCAATGACCTCTACTATAAGCCTCCTAAAGCACTCACATGTGCTCAAATTCAACCAAATATACCCTAAAACTTCCAACCTCCTATCAAAGCACTGATTTCAAGATGACAACATTCCCTTAATCATTGTGCCATTCACATTGGAAAGACCAACTGAACTTCTAGGACCTAGCCTAGGCCTAGACACACAAGCATGAGCTAAAGCTCTTATTTGAATTACAAACTTCACTAAAGAAGTGTCTTTCACAACCAAAATTGGATGGTGGGAGCCCTTAGAAGGGTGCTCCTGCACCATGCTTGACAAAGGATATTAGTTGTAATTCAAAAACAACAAGTGGATCATTAATAACAAAGAAGGAGAAATGATTGCATCAGGTTTAAAACCTAAAGGTAATGTTTTTCAATTTTATTTAGAAGTAATTTTTTTGTTTCTAAAGTAGATGACAGTTGGTTATGGCACAGAAGACTATGTCACATCAATTTTGACAATATAGTAAATATAAGCAATGTAAAGGAAGTAAGAGACCTCCCTAGTATTGCAAAGCTAGTTGATACAATATGCAGGGAATGTGTGATGGGAAAGTATGTGAGGAATTCATTCAGAAGCAAGCATAATTTGACAGAGAAAAAATTGGATCTAGTGCATACAAACCTATGTGTACCAACTCAAACAAGATCATACTATGGTGAAAGGTACTTTATTTTGTTTTTTGATGATTATTCTAGAATGATGTGGGTTGCGTTCTTAAAAGATAAACCTGAAGCATTTGAGAAGTTCAAAATATTCAAAGCTAAAGTTGAAAATGAGTCTAGATTAAAGATAAAATGTCTGAGATTAGACATAGTAGGAGAATTCACCTCTGATAGATTTTATGAGTATTGCGAAGAACATGGGATAACGAGACAGCTAAGTGCACCTAGAACCCCTCAGCAAAATGGAATTGTAGAAAGGAGAAATAGGATCATACTTGATACAATGTGCACTATCATGATTGAAGGAAAAGTTTCACACACCTATTGGAGAGATACAGTCAATAAAAGAGTCTATACTATCAATAAAATTCAATTAAGGCCAAGTGCAGACAAGACACCTTATGAGATATGGTTTGGTAATGTACCTACAGTGAAATACTTCAGAATCTTTGGAAGCAAGTGCTACATCAAGAGAGATGAAGCTATTGGCAAGTTTGATGCAAGAAGAGATGAAGGTATTTTTCTTGGTTACTCTACTAAAAGAAAAGCTTATAGATGTTTTAACTTGAGATTGAAGAAGATCATTGAAAGTTCTCATGTAAAGATTGATGAAAATTTTATGATTCAAGAGAGATATCATGATTACGCACCTATGATTGAAGTGAAACCTAGACCTACCACTAGTGAAACAATTATTAAAGAAATATTTGACAGCATTGATGTATTATTCAATGACCTTGAAACAAGTGAAGAGAAATCACATAAGGAAGATGAGAGAGTCACACCTAATGTTCCAAAGTTCACATCTAGATATTATTCAAAAGAAGATATCATTGGAGATTAGAACAACAAAGTCATGACAAGATCAAAGGCAAAAAGCTCAACAGTTGATGAAGTGGTATGTTTAGTTTCATAAATTGAACCCTTAAGTGTTGATGATGCATGTAATGATTCAAATTAGCATGAAGCAATGAAAGAAGAGCTAGATCAGATAATTAAGAATGACACATGGGAATTGGTCCCTAGACCTAGTGACAAGAATGTGATTAGAACCAAATGGATATTCAGAAACAAGATGAATGAAGATGGTACAGTAGTAAGGAACAAAGCTAAACTAGTATGTAAAGGATATGCGCAAAGAGAAGGAATTGATTATTCAGATACATTTTCCCCTGTAAGAAGATTGGAAGCCATAAAATTATTTCTAGCCTATACTACTTTCAAAGACTTTAAAGTATATCAGATGGATGTCAAGTCAGCATTCTTGAATGGAGAGTTGAAGGAAGAAGTATACATAGAGCATCCTAAAGGATTTACTTTATCAGATAGACCTGATATGGTATGTAGGCTGAAGAAAGCCCTCTATGGACTTAAACAATCCCCTAGAGCATGGTATGAAAGACTAGATGGTTACTTGACTAAGATTGGATTCAAGAAAGGAACAACAAACTGTAACTTATTCATAAGAGAGACACCTAAAGGATTATTGTTAGTTGCTAATTTTTTTGATGACATTATTTTTGGAGGTAATGACAAGCTTAGTTCATAATTTTCTAAAGAGATGCAGAGGGAATTTGAAATGAGCATGATTGGACCTATCAAATACTTTTTGGGACTAAATGTGTAGCAGACAGACAATGGTATTTTCATTAATCAGTCTAAGTATGTGAAAGAGATATTGAAGAAGTTCAAGATGGATGATTGCAAGCCAGTAAGTACCCCTATGATAACAGGAAGCAAGATTTCAAAAGAAGATGATTCCACAGTAGTAGACATAACCCTATATAAGCCTATGATTGGTAAACTCATATATCTTACTCAATCTAGACCAAATATTTCTAATGCAGTTGGTATTGTTGGAAGATTTGCAGTAGAACCTAAACAAAGTCATCTTATTGTAGTAAAAGGGATATTCAGATATTTGAAGGGAACTATAGACTATGGTTTACAGTATCCTAATTTAGAAAATGTAGAACTTCATGTGTATACAGATGTAGATTGGGTAGGTTATGTGGATGATAGAAAGAGTACATCAGAGGAGCAGTATTTCTTGGAGATAGACTTGTTACTTGGACAAGAAAGAAGTAGAATTGTATTTCTCAGTCCATAGTACAAGCAGAGTATGTAGTAGCAGCATTAAACTTTTCTACAATTGTGTGGATCAAGCCGATGATAAAGGATTTTGGAAATCAGATTGACTATCTTATTATTGTGATATTGCTATCAGGATTTAACTGTGTAGTTTTTTCCATCTCTCATGAGAATGAATGGAACACTTACCACTCATTGGATCTAGGTGATGCTCACAGAGGTGAAGCACTGGGACTTCTTGGGAGGTCACCCATCCCAGTACTACTCCAGCTTGAGCACGCTTAACTATGGAGTTTCCTCCATGGTTAAACCCACTCTACTTGCATCCTCATTTGCAAAACCTTCACCAAGTGTTGTACCTTATGAACCATTCATTAGAAAGCCCCTTAAGCTCATCAATTGATAAGTAGGAGATATTTTTCCATAGCAAGTCAAATTGTGATATTGCTATTAGGATTTAACTGTGTAGTTTTTTGAGTCAAACTCATTGACCCATGATTCATGAGTAGTGGTTCACACAAACCCATCTCTCATGAGAATGAATGGAACACTTAGCACTCATTGGATCTAGGTGATGCTCACAGAGGTGAAGCACCGGGACTTCCCGGGAGGTCACCCATCCTAGTACCACTCTAGCTTGAGCATGCTTAGTAGACTACAAGAAATTAAAAAAAGCTTTCAAGTTGATAAAGTTTAGACTAAGTTAAGGTGGTTAGACACGAGAGTTTTTTTATTCTGGAAAAGTTCTAGAAGAAAAATCATAATTAATTATTTACTTGGAAATAAATTGCAAAAAAATATGAGTCACATCTGGACATGAGTCTACTACTTATATCTCAAATATTGTAAAAAATAATAATTGTTTGATTTTGTTTAAGGTGGTAAGACATACACCTACTTCTTTTTGAAAAAGAAGTCCTAGATGATAGACTCTTTGAAAAACAACTATAACTTTCAAACAATATAAATTTTTTGAAATCTAAAATATACATCACATTCTATGCTTCACCTAATACAATAATAATAAACAATTCTTTCAATTTGATCAAGTTTAGACTAAGTTAAGGTGGTTAGACATGAAAATTTTTATATTCAAGAAAATTTGTAGCAGAAAAATCATAATTAATTATTTACATGGAAAAAAAATACCAAAAAATATGCATCACATCTTGACATGAGTCTTCTAATTTTATCTAGAATCTTATAAAAAAATATTATCAATTGATTTTGTTTAACATGGTCAAACATACACCTACTTGTTATCTTTCTGGTCCTGATTGATAGACTTATTGAAAATTAGCTATAACTTTCAAACTATATAACATTTTTTAAATCCAAAACATGTGTCACATTCTATGATTTTCCTACTACAAGAAAAATAAAAAAGGCTTTCAAGTTGATAAAGTTTAGACTAAGTTAACGTGGTTAGACACGAGAGTTTTTGTATTCTGGAAAAGTTCTAGAAGAAAAATCATAATTAATTATTTACTTGGAAATAAATTACAAAAAAATGTGTCACATCTGGACATGAGTCTACTACTTATATCTCGAATATTGTGAAAAATAATAATTGTTTGATTTTGTTTAAGGTGGTCAGACATACACCTACTTCTTATTTTTTCTTGAAATTTTTGTACTACTACATTGAAATTTGAAATTTGAAATTTATAGAATAATTAATTTTTAGAAAAGGCCCAGTAACTTAGAAACTAAATTCAATTTTCTACGGATTCTCTTCTTACATATTTTTGATATAATACTATAACTTGTTCAAATTTTTATGTCAACTTGCCTAAACCTGATTTTTTGAATTTTCATTGCCACTTAAGGGCCTGGTTCGACATACCATGATCCTGCACATAGCCCTTTACCGAAGGATACTTTTAAGTATCTCAGGGAGAAGCTGGGATTAATTCCCTTCCTTGAATTTGATTAGAGTTTGCAGAAGTGCATCAGTCCTCAGTGACTGATGAATGGTTGACTACTCTACTTCAGGAGTAGTACCTGAGCTTATTTGTTTTAGCACCCTTTTCCATTGATGTCAAAGGGGGAGTAATATATAGTCATGAAAAACAAGAAAACAAGGAGTATGAAGAAAGGGGGAGTATACAGAAAAAGAAAACAAGTAGGAGAAGCATGAAGTAAGGGGGAGCATACAATAAGAATATGCAATAGATGGAGGATTCATCCTTGGAGGAGTTTTGTTGAGGAAATGGAGAATGTTATAATTGTACATTTGGATTGGTGGTATTTTTCATTCCATATTTTTCCATCAATGCCACAGGGGAGATTGTTGGAGATTTGCCAGCAAGCCAGTGTTGATTGTATGTTTGTCACTGATGAAAACATATGGTAAGTAGTGTGCATGGAAGTCTTATGTATGGAGCCTTCAACATATTTTTCCTAGATATGTTATCAACATGATATCATAAGCGCAGAGGTTGATTCTGAGTGAAGACAATTATATAGTTGTTTATTTCAATAGTGTTCCTAACAGTGTCCCAGGAAGAGTTTTGTATGTAATTTTCAGTATGCTTATCATGGAGACTTGCGCATTTATATTTATGTTGTATACATGCATGATAAGCTATGTGTTAAGAATGAGAACACTGAGAGGGGGGGGGGGGTGAATCAGTGTTCTACAATATTAATTTTTGATACTTGAAACTTAATAGCTTAATTACTGAACTGAATATTAAAGAAAGTAAACATTCATAACACATAACACCAAATATGATTATGGGGAAACCTCGGCCAAAGGAAAAACCCTGGTGGGAATTAATACCCACTAATAATTGTACTTATTTATTATGAACCTGTTAATGTTCCTTCGCCCTATTAGGAGCTGTCATTACAATGCTTAAGTACAATGACCTTGTCAAGGGTTAGACCCTGTTAGGAGTCTTCAGTAAAAAACCATGTTAGGGGTGGTTGGCTCACTACCAGATCTCACTGCTCAATAGAGGAGGCTACAACCTCTTGGATATCAGATACTCACAATATCCGCAAGGGTGAACTACTGCTATGACACTGCTTGTTTGATCAGTTCCTTTTGTACATTGATGCTTTAACCTCTTGTAAATCTCTAAATCATTCTGACTGCTCTTCGCATACTTCTTCTCTTCTTCTAACAAATCTATTTCATCTCTTGTCTCCAAATAAGAGGGTGCATGTCTTATTTATATGCGCAAACAAAACTATTCACTAAGTCGGCCTATAACTTATTACATACAATGCTTCCAAATAAATTGTCTCAAGCGTGTTTACATACAATAAGATTTACTTTATTACAACATGAATACAATAGGTGCATAGCCTTTAAAAAACTAAATTATATACACTAACCAAAATACTAATAGTCAGCTCCATGCTCTGTTCTGTTCTGCCGCTTACTATTTGTGCCACTTCAACTTGCTGTATCTTCTTCATACTAACTTATCTAACCATGTGTTCTTAACCATAGCTTACTAACATACTCAGAAGCTTATCTTTAAGGACACATACCAAAACTCAGTCATACACATGTGCAGTGATTTTGTGTTCCTTAGGTGCTTCACTGACTATCTTGTCTTCCATATAGCCATTTTCCTGATCTTCTAAGATATGCGTTGACTACAAAACTTCATATGAATTTGTTTCCATAATGATAACACTGAATCTTAGTCATATAAATCAGTATAGTCAACTTGCCAACAATCTCCTCCTTTGTCATTAATGGAAACAAAGGAATATGGTGATGTTACTAAACTGTATCTTACACAAAAACTTTCTAACATATACTCTTATCTTTTTCTGTACATCATATACTCTATCTTATATCTCCCTTCTACTATATACTCTACTCCCCTTTACATCATATACAATGTTCCATATTTCTCTACTCCTCTACTACTCCATATTATTCTACTCCCCCTTTGACATTAATGACAAAGGTGCTAAAAAATTAATCTACAAGTACTTACACTGTGAGTACATCGAAGTATGCAATCTGAAGGTTTACAATTTCTTGCTGCCAAAATGCCTTCACTGTGTCTATTGTCTAGAGATGGGCGCATAGTGCATAACTTAATTTCTCCATCTTATCTAATTCTAAACTTAGACCTTGATCATATGTCACCATCGTGGCATCTATCTCCTTGATATTTTGATTTAGCACATCTAAAGGGGGCGCAAGTGCATTCCTTAATTGAGTTTGCCTAGCCCTTATCTTGGCCATTTATTTTTCTACCTTCTCAATTTTTTCTAACTATCCTTGGTAGAAATTATTGCACATGTTAACATCTATGGAGGGATCTTCCACTAATTTCCTTACTGCTTCCATCATATATTCAGCTTCATGTATCTTCTTTGAGAGGTCAACATTTAGTTTGTCTTTATCCATACAATCAGCTATTATCATTCTTCCTTTAGCTACTAAGTCTTTCAGCAAAGCTTGACCAACCTTTAAAGAACTAAGGTCAAGTGTGAAGTTACCTATCAATTCACTTAGCCTCTTCTTAAGATATTTTTCTTTTGCAACCTTGGATGCTGATTCTTCTAGGCTTGAGAAGTTTTCTTTGAAACTTGTTAGGATGGTGCTGACATCATCCACTAAATGAACCTTTATTACCTTCTTTTCCTTAGTTAGTAGGCTATTTAGTATGCTTATTGATTCAACAAATAATGGATTTCTCATTACTTGTTTCTCCTTTTCTTTCTCCATTGCTAGTACACTGATCTTTATCAGGTCTTCTTCTCCCCATGAATCTAGACTTGTTGTGTTAGGAGTCAAACTTGACAACAATGACATTCATGGCTTGGGGGAAAGGAGTGAACTATCCATAACTTTAGTCTTTACCTTCATTGGAACTTCAATAGAGGGCTCACTTGCACGTTCATTTTCCTTCTCTTCTTCTTTTTTCTCCTTTTATTTTTATTTTTCTTTCTCCTCCTCTTCTTCTTGTCCAATTATATCTTCAATTTGAACTTCTTCTTTCTGCTTGGGAATTTTTTCAGCGCATAAAATCTCTACTTCCTTAGTGCTTACAAATGCTTCCTCAAACTTGTCTAAGTATTTTTCTGTTGCCGCCATTGATATTTTAACATTGTCAATCATTATAGTGTCCTCCTTAGCTTTAGGCATCGGTGCATAATCATGTGGACCTATCATAGGTGCATTTGGGATCTCAGCTACATTTTCTTACTTAGAGGGAACTTGAGTTGCAGGTGTAGATGATGGATGCATGTGTTGTTCCAAAAACACCTTCTCAAATGTTTTTTTAGTATCCTTGGAAACCAACTCATAGTCCTTAATCATGATTTGCAAGGTTCTCATCTTGGTTCTAAGGTGAGGCTTCACCAATTCCAATATTAATGTTTTCTCTTCAACTGAACACATGGGGAGGTTATCATCTAAAGTCTTTTCCCTTATTCTGAAATCTTCTTCAATTGCTTGTCTCTTCAGAGAATCAAGTATATTTCATACTTGGTCAAAAAATACTAACTTAAGTTCCAAGATTGACTTCTTGAACTTGATCATGTGTTTATTATCATACCAGGGATCTCTAATTTATCTATCTCATGATATTTGTCATAAAACTTGGCAATTTGATCAATTCTTCCTTCATCTACAACTCTGGTTTTTGACACTTCAAGATTTGGTAGGAATCCTACCTCAGGAGGTGCCTAAATATTTCCACATCTACTTTTTGTGGATCATGAAGATGGATGGCTTGTGATAGTCTACTTCTTCCTCTTAGGCATCTTACTAGGCTCAGGAGATGCTTGAGTGGACTCTAGATCAGTAGTATCTATGGGCGCAAGAGTGTTTTCTTCCACCTTTTTCTTCTTCTCCTTAGGGTCATCAGTGTTAGGAATAAGGTGTCTCAACCTTGGATAATTCCTATTCTTATTATTTGTTTTGTAAATGTATTTTTTGCAAATAATGTAATTAAGTATGAGTGTACATGTCTAGTTGGCATGTTGATGTGTCACTCCACTTGATGTGTCGGCATCTTGTGCGTAAGGAGATCATGACTGAAACTGTCATGACAGATTCCTATGACACGTAAGAACTATTTAAGGAATGTGCTATGACAGGTGTAAGAGCATCTTATGACTTGGGCCTATTTGGGCACCCAAGAAGAAGTGGTTGGTGTGTGTAAGAGAATATGCCAAAAATAGGTTGGTATGACATATTCTCTTACACTTCTCTTATGACCGTTATTTTGGTAGATTCTATGACAAGCTGTCATAGTCTATTCTAGGGATGGACACCTATTCTTGGGATTGCATGTAACAACTATGTACATGTGGCTTTGTGCATGGGTCTTGGTGGTTGTGCCTATTTTTGGGTCCAGAGGAGTCTATATATATGATGCTTCTCCTATGGGAGAGATATAACAAAATTTAAGTCTTGTTGGCTTTGTCTCTCATTTCCTGAAAGAACTTGCATTGCAAGTGTATTGTAATCTTTGTGTTGAAGATAATACATTGTGTAGGTTTTGGAGTGCTGGGGTTTTTTCCCGAAAGGTTTTCCCCAGGGTATATCATTGTGTCATTCTCTATTTTTCTGTATGTATGGTATGTGGTTGCAATATCTTTGTTAAAGTAGTTAACGAATCTGAAATTGTAAGGATTTATAAGAATTTGCACAATACTCTCCTATAGAGATTAGCATAGGAAGCTATTTCCGCACCTGAGTTTCCTTACAAGTGGTATCAGAGCTTGATCAACTTTTGATTCTAGTTGTTGGGTAGGGTTTTTTGAGCTAATCTCAAGTTTGAGTGGGAGTTTTTTGCAGAGCATTCTGAATCTTATTTGCAGATTGAGATGGCAAGTTCATCATATGGAAGAATGGAGGTGGAGAAATTTAATGGCACTAATTTTGAGTTGTGGAAACTCAAGATGGAAGACATGTTGGAAGATCGTGACCTATGGGAAGCGACTTCAAGTGCTACAAGACCAACAACTATAGCTCAAGCAGATTGGGATATCAAAGACCGTAAAGCTAAGGGTCTCATAAGACTCTATTTAACTGATGCATTCCTTCTGAATGTTCTAGATGAGAAAACCGCAAATAGTTTGTGGGAAAGACTTGCGACCATTTATCAGGCCAAATCTCTGGTGAACAAGTTGTTCCTAAGGAAGAAGTTGTACTCTTTGTGAATGGAGGAAGGTGGATCCTTAACGGATCATTTAAATGCATTTAATCTGTTGGCTGCACAATTGACATCAGCTGGTGTCAAGTTAGAGGAGGAGGATCATTGCTACACACTTTTGTGTTCTTTACCAGATTCATGGGACCATCTTGTGATGGCTCTCAGAAGCACTTTAGTCACCTTCAAAATGGATGATGTGGTGTCTTCACTGCTATCAGAGGAGATGCAAAGAAAGGCTTCTGTTTCAGAAAAAGAATCCCTTGCTGTTCGTGGGAGATCCACTGAAAGAGGGAAGAAAAATGACAATAAGTTTGACAATAAGGGTAGATCCAAATCCCATGGGAAGTCAAAGACTTCCAATAAGTCCAAGGCAAAATGTTGGAACTTTGATAAATCTGGGCACTTCCATAAAGACTACAAAGAGCCGAAGAAGAAGAAGAAAGGTTCAGATTCAGCTTCAGAAAGATCTCAAGAAGATGGTGATGCATTCATCACAACTTTGGCAGCCCATGCATCTGATGATGTGTGGTTGGTTGAATTGGGTGGATCTTTTCACATGACCTCTCATCAAAACTAGTTCTCAAAATATGAAGAGTTCGATGGTGGAAAGGTGTACTTGGGTGATGATTCTCACCTAAAGATAGTTGGATGCCGAAGGGTCACTATCAAATTTTCTGATGGACGAGTAAAGGGAATCAATGAAGTTATGCACATTCCGAGTTTGGCATGAAACCTATTTTCTGTAAGTATGCTGAATGATGTAGGTGTGCAAGTTGTTTTTTCCAAAGAAGGATGCAAGATGATAAGAGGATTGATAGTGCTTGCAAGGGGTACTAGGAGAGGTACCTTATTTCAGCTAGATGCATGTATTCCTCTATGTAATAGTTCTTCATCCTCACCATCTAAACAAGCAGTGAAGAAGTCTATGGCTATTGGTTCTGATGGTAGTGCAAACACTTTGGAAGGTAAGCTTCCTACAGAAAAGAAAATGTTGTGGCATATGAGATTTGGCCACATTGGTGAAAAGGGTCTCAGAACCCTGAAAAATAAAAATCTCATTGAGGGGTTAAATGATTGCAATCTTGAGTTCAACTTCTGCGAACACTGTGTCTATGGTAAACAAAATCGTGTTCAGTTTTACTCTAGTTCTCACAAATCTTCTGATGTTTTGGATCTTATTCATTCTGATGTATTTGGTCCTGTAAAAGTTCCTTCAATCTCCAAGTCTGTATTTTTTGTATCTTTCATAGATGATTACAGTAGAAGGATGTGGATTTATTTCCTTAAAAGTAAGACACAAGTCTTTAGTCGGTTCAAGGAATTTAAAGCTCTTGTAGAGAATCAGACTAGTAAGAAGATTAAGTGTGTGAGAACTGACAATGGTGGTGAGTTTTGCTCAGCAGAGTTTGAACAATTTTGTAAAGAACAAGGTATCGAGAGGCATAAGACAACTCCTTATACCCCATAGAAAAATGGAGTTGCAGAGAGAATGAACAGGACACTGATGGAGAAGGCTAGGAGTATGCTTAGTGGAGCTAGTTTAGAACAAAAGTTTTGGGCCGAAGCTGTGGCCACTGCTTGCTATTTGGTTAACAGATCTCCTACATCAACCCTTGTTGGTAAGACACCCATGGAGGTGTGGTCTGGTAAGAAGCATTCAATTAGACATCTTCATGTTTTTGGTTGTGAAGCTTATGCACATGTTCCAAAGGAGAAAAGATCTAAGTTGGAAAACAAAGCTGTTAAATGTATTTTCATCGGATACAGTGCTGGTGTGAAAGGATACAAGCTTTGGGATCCCATGACTAGTAAGGTGTTGTATAGTAGAAATGATATTTTTAGAGAGCTAACATCTTCTCCTATTGTGCTACAACTAGATGAAAAAGAAAAGGAAAACGATGTTGTTCAGTTGCCCCCTACCCCTGAGAAGACTAAACAGACAGACCATGTTGGGTCTAATGATGAGGAGAGCTCTAGCAGCTCTGATAGTTCAGAAGAAGAGGAAGAACAACCTCAACTGCAGCCCTTGAGGAGATCCACGAGAGAAAGAAAGCAACCAAAAAGGTTTGGTTATTCTATGTTAGATTCCAGTTGTGCCTTTGCTTTGATTACTAACACTGATGAGCCTAGAGCTGTGAAAGAGGCTTTGGGCATGGAAGATACAGGTTCCTGGATTGAGGCTATGGATGATGAGATGGCTTCATTGGAGAAAAAAAAAACTTGGGACCTTGTACCTTTTCCTAAAGGGAGAAAATCTGTTCGCTGTAAATGGGTGTTCAAGAAGAAATTCTATGTAGATGGCAGTGTTGAAAGGTATAAAGCTAGATTGGTTGCAAAGGGGTATTCACAGGTAGAGGGAATAAATTATGGTGAAATATTCTCTCCTGTTGCAAAGTTGACATCCTTTAGATTTATGTTATCTCTTTCTACATCATATGATTTAGAGATAGAACAGATGGATGTGAAGATAGTTTTCCTTCATGGTGATTTGGAGGAAGAGATTTATATGTCACAGTTTGAGCACTACATTGTTAAAGGTAACGAATCCTTAGTTTGTAGATTAAAGAAATCTCTATATGGTTTGAAGCAATCTCCTAGGATGTGGTACCTTAAGTTTGATGTCTTTGTGTTGTCAATTGGATTTGTAAGATCAAAATTAGATCATTGTGTTTATTTCAAAGTTGAAAATGATCACCTTCTTATTGTTGCATTATAAGTTGATGATATGTTGTTGTTTGGGAAGGGTAAGGGTATGATTTCTGATTTTAAATCTCAGTTGTCAGCACAGTTTGAGATGAAAGATCTTGGGGCAGCTAGGTACATCTTGGGTATGGAAATCAGTAGAGACAGGTCTAACAAAAAACTTTGGTTGAGTCAAAGTAAGTATGTGAAGTCTGTGTTGGACAGGTTCAGCATGGCAGATTGTAGACCACTATGTGTTCCTATTTCTGTGGGAACAAAGTTATCTATAGATGATTGTCCAAAATCTCCTAGTGAGGTGGAGGACATGAGTAGAGTACCTTATGCTAGTGCAGTTGGTAGTCTTATGTATGCTATGGTCTGTACTAGACCAAACATTGCTCAAGCAGTGGGAGTCCTGAGTCGGTTTATGGCTAATCCTGGACAGGTACATTGGGATGCAATTAAGTGAATATTTAGATATTTGAGGGGTACATCAGATTATTCCATATGTTATCATGGTAACTCTTTTGGATCTCCGCATTTAGTTTGTATTCGTGGGTTTGTGGATTCAGATTGGGCAGGTGATATTGATAGCAGGAGATCCACCAGTGCTTATGTGTTCACTATGTTTGGTGGTGCCATCAATTGGATGAGTAAGCGACAACCTGTGGTTGCTTTGTCCACTACAGAAGCTGAGTACATGGCTGCTACTCATTCTTGTAAAGAAGCCATTTGGCTTAGAAGATTGTGTTCTGATGTTGGTGTTGATGCAGAACAAATTACTATTTGGTGTGACACTCAAAGTGCTATTTGCCTTGCAAAGAATCCAACTTTCCATGCCAGAACGAAGCACATTGATGTGCAGTTTCACTTTGTGAGAGATATGGTGGAAGATGGAAAGGTAAATTTGGAGAAGGTAGATACTATGAAGAATGTTGCAGATGCATTAATGAAACTAGTGGGCACTGAGAAGTTCAGATGGTGTTTGGAGTCTATGGGCCTTTTGGCCTATAGTGGTTAAAGTTCCTGTTATGTTCTTGTTGCTCTTACAAGGTGTTCGACAAGTGGGAGAATGTTAGGAATAAGGTGTCTCAACCTTGGATAATTCCTATTCTTATTATTTGTTTTGTAAATGTATTTTTTGCAAATAATGTAATTAAGTGTGAGTGTACATGTCTAGTTGGCATGTTGATGTGTCACTCCACTTGATGTGTCAGCATCTTGCGTAAGGAGATCATGACTGAAACGGTCATGATGGATTCCTATGACACATAAGAACTATTTAAGGAATGTGCTATGATAGGTGTAAGAGCATCTTATGACTTGGGCCTATTTGGGCGCCCAAGAAGAAGTGGTTGGTGTGTGTAAGAGAATATGCCAAAAATAGGTTGGTATGATAGATTCTCTTACACTTCTCTTGTGACCGTTATTTTTATCAGATTCTATGACAAGCTGTCATAGTCTATTCTAGGGATGGACGCCTATTCTTGGGATTGCATGTAACAACTGTGTACATGTGGCTTTGTGCATGGGTCTTGGTGGTTGTGCCTATTTTTGGGTCCAGAGGAGTCTATATATATGATGTTGCTCCTATGAGAGAGATATAACAAAATTTAAGTCTTGTTGGCTTTGTCTCTCATTTCTTGAAAGAACTTGCATTGCAAGTGTATTGTAATCTTTGTGTTGAAGATAATACATTGTGCAGGTTTTGGAGTGCTAGAGTTTTTTACCGAAAGGTTCCCCAGGGTATATCATTGTGTCATTCTCTATTTTTCTGTATGTATGGTATGTGGTTGCAATATCTTTGTTAAAGTAGTTAACGAATCTGAAATTGTAAGGATTTATAAGAATTTGCACAATACTCTCCTATAGAGATTAGCGTAGGAAGCTGTTTCCACACCTGAGTTTCCTTACAATCAGTCTTCTCTATTTTTACTTCTGAAGAGGGTGCTCTCTCAAGTTGCATTGGAATCTTGGCTTCCCTTGCCTTATCTAGATCTTCTTGAGTTACACCATGGATTTTCAGTATCTCAGAGGTAATTTTTGATGCTTTTCTTTTGGTCGCAACACTGTATAGGACTAAATCTACTTGTCTAGTCTTCTCCTCATAAGTACCCCATCTTGGTTCATTGGGATCCTTAGGTACTGATAGTAGGACTTGTGCATAAGCTTCTAGAATATGTTCCTCTACTTCATAATCAAGTGGATGAATCCACTTAGTTCTAGGTTCCACTACTTCCATGCAAGTGATATCTGTCTCCACCATATAACAAATGCTGACCTTATATTTTTCCACTATGCTCTCAAGTATCCTATACCTTCTCTGTATCTTTATTTTGAATGTTTTTATTTCTAATTCCATGTAATCTTTCAAGGTGCTCTCAGATGATTCCTTGAATGAAATTTGTGGCATTGTAGGTAAACTCTTATGAAGGTACAGATAAGAGACTTTACCGACTATATGAAAGTACATATAGATGATAAAGTGACCCAAACTTGAATATCTTTCTCTTGTCATGTTTGATAGCCCTTAGGTTATCCATCAACTCTGCACACAAGATCTCACACAAGTTGAACTCTCCATGTTCCTTTACTATTATGATAGTATCCAAAATAGTGGTTGCGGACACATTATTTACCCTATTTGCATGCTGAAACTTATAACCTTGAATTATTTCCATAAGATTGATATCCTTCTCCTTAATTGGCTCTATGTTCATTCTGCGCTTATCACTACGGGACTTACAGGCTTGTTCCACTAGTTTCCTAACATCCTTGCCAGTGGGAAGAATGGAACTAGTCTTAGGAAGTCTGGTCATCTCATAAATGAGATTAGTAGTTATTCTAACAGAGACTTCTCCTATCCAAAATAGGTCATCATGTATTTTTCTTAGTAAAATCTTAATCCATTTTGGTTCATAGAACTCATATGCAGTCGCATACTCTATGATGAGGTTATTAGGAAGGTGCGTGAACTCATCCATGAATGTCATGTCTAGTTTCGTCATTGTTTCCATGTGAAACCTTATTCTATCCAAACCTACTAGTTCCTTCTTGTAGTAAATGTATGTGCGTATGTCTTCTACGTGTATCACTCCCATAGGAGTTTTAGAAAATTCTCCTTGAAGGTCATCTAGGATTGACTTGAGAGGATACTTCTTAAATATGTATCTCTTCCTTTCAAAAACATCAAACACAACTGGAGTGGCCATTACTTACTTGGTAAATCTCTCAAATATGTTTCCAAGGGTTTCTGAATCATTGCGACTAAACTAGGGTTCCACAACAACTTTTGCACTTCTTCGCTAATAAATCAACTTCAATCTTTCAACACAAACTGCTTGGATCTCTTGTTCTCTCCAAAGGCTTGAATTCAAATGCAAATGTGTGAATAATGGATCTTTGGTGACTTTAAAATAACTTTCCGCCATTAATGCTTACCGTGTAAACATAGAATACAACAGAAAATTTTGTTCTTCATCTTTGATATCAATCAGGTAGTGCACTCTTGCATAATGCATCAATTGGTGTCCAAAATGCTATAACCAAAGGCACATACTATGAGGGTGAGTATACCAGCTGCGCAAGGGTCTAGAGCTAATCTAGCTCCCCCTATGACCATGAATGTCATTCATCCAAAAGTAGAGGGTGCGTCCATTATGGATGCATCCAATACATAGTCATCAACATTATCCTTCTTTACTTTTGTCCAAATCATGCTTGCATCTTCTGTAGCTTTCACAAACTTGGCTTCTCCAGATTCATCCAAAATTGATCCTTGAGACTTATTAGGTCTTTCTTGTCCTTTCGCTTGTGATCTACAAAACTTTGAGATGTGTCCAGCCTTGTTACAAGTGTGACAAATAACTAGAGGCTTTGTATTCCTCGACGCATTGATGTGAGTTATCATACATCACTGTCTAGTTGTATGACCATTATAATTGCATATCTGACATGTAATGTTTTGAGGACTTCTAACATTTTGCTGAGGATGAATTCTCTGATTATGCTGAGTCTAACTTCTATGATTTAATCTACAAGTCATAGCTCTATGACCAAACTTATTTCATGAATAATAGTAACCATTGAAAGATCTTACCTCTTTATAATCTCTTGCTATGTGACCATGCTTGTTACAGGAATAACAAGTTCAGTTTACTGGCTTGTTCTCATCCTTAGATGGTCCCGCTTTATCTTCAGTATGATTTTCAATCTTCTTGGCTTATGTAGATTCTTCAGGAGCTTTCATTCTATCTCGTATAGCATCAATCTAAACTTGGGCTTCATTGTATCCAATACCAGTGGTATCTCCTTTTAGCTTCCAAGCATATAATTGTGACTCTATTAGATCCTTACTTGTGTGCAATTTTTCAATATGATTCTTTGCTTCAGTCAATTCAGATTCCATCTTCTTGTTGATGTTTTCTAACTCCAAGATTTTCATATTTTCTTTCATAAGTTCTTCATCCAGCTGTTTGTTTTCTTTGACCTACTCATCATAGACTTCTTGATTATTGAATAATTTTTCATCCAATTCTTCAACCTGATCATTCAAAGACATATTTTCTTCATTTAGCTTCTTGAACATTTTTCCTAAATCATTGTTGAACAATCCTTCAAGTCTTTTCTGAGTTTCTTGATGAATACTTATGCGCCATTGACCTTTAATTTTAGCTCTTCTATTTCCTTTTCAGATATGTCAAGATCTTCAAGAGCTACTTCAAGATTCTTCTTTAGATGTTTCACTTCTCCTGTATCCATGATCTCCTCAAGTGGTTAAACTTATCTTCCAAGGATCAAAGATCTAATACCAATTGTTAGGAATGGGAACACTTGGGGGGGGGGGGGGGGAGGGTGAATCAATGTTCTACAATATTAATTTCTGATACTTGAAACTTAACTTAATAGCTTAATTAATGAATTGAATATTAAAAAAAGTAAAGTAAACATTCATAACACATAACACATAACACAAGATATGATTATGGGGAACCTTGGCCAAAGGAAAAACCCCTGTGGGAATTAATACCCACTAATAATTGTACTTATGTATTATGAACCCGTTAATGTTCCTTAGCCTTGTTAGGAGCTATCATTACAATGCTTAAGTACAATGACCTTGTCAAGGGTTAGATCCTGTTAGGAGTCTTTAGTAACAAACCTTTTTAGGGGTGGTTGGCTCACTGCCAGAACTCACTACTCAATAGAGGAGGCTACAACCTCCTAGATATGATATACTCACAATATTTGCAAGGGTGAACTGCTGCTATGACACTACTTGTCTAATCAGTTCTTTTTGTGCCTTGATGCGTTAACCTCTTGTAAAGCTCTAAATAATTCTATCTTCTCTTTGCATACTTCTCTTCTTCCAACAACTCTATCTCATCTCTTGTCTCCAAATACAAGGGCACATGTCTTATTTATATGCGTAAACAAAACTATTCACTAAGTTGGCCTATAACTTATTACATACACTGCTTCCAAATAAATTGGCTCAAGCTTGTTTACATACAATGAGATTTACATGATTACAACATGAATACAATGGGTTCATAGCCTTTACAAAACAATATTATATACACTAACCAAAATACTAACAGTCGGCTCCATGCTCTATTTTGTTCCACCACTTACTTTTTGTGCCACTTCAACTCACCGTATCTTCTTCATACTAACTCATCTAACCATGTGTTCTTAACCATAGCTTACTAACATAATCAGAAGCTTATCTTTAAGGGCACATACCAAAACTCAATCATATGCACATGCGATGATGCAATGTTCCTTAGGTGCTTCACTGACTATCTTGTCTTCCATACTTAGCCATTTTCCTAATCTTCTAAGATATGCGCTGACTCGAAAACTTCATATGACTTTTTTGCCATAATGAAAACACTAAATCTTAGTCATATACACCATTATATTCAACTTTCCAACACTATGTTCATGGATATAGAGTTAGTTGTGTAGTACAAGTTGAGTTATGATTTTTGCATTTGACAATCAGAGTTTCCTGAGTTTATCTGATGGAGCCGACATTATTTATATTGTTGTAGAAGTTGCACCTATACTTTTGATATGCATGTTTGGTGATGAGTTAAGAATGTTTGGTTAAGAGTGCATAATGTATTTCAGCATGAGAAGAATGTTTCAGTTAATTTGGTGCAGCCAACAGTGTGAAGTGATGCATCTACTCATATTGAGTTGTGTGGTCCTATTTGTGTTATGTGATTGATATAGCCATTGGATATGTTGTTGGAGAGTTATATTTTTTCTCTAATATGATTTCAAGGAAGTTCTAATAGGCTGACTTGATTATATCATTTGGAGAAAGATACTTATAGCCGATTAGTTTTGATCGCTAAGTATGGTAGATGATTGAAATAGAAGAGAAGAGAAGAAGGTGTGAAGTATTGAGCCATCAGTAGAAGGTGTATGTGAAAAAGAAGAGAGTTGATGATATTCATTGGAACTGATCAAGACAATAGGTCGAAGTCATAGTTCACCAAGATCTAGATATAGTGTGTATCTGTTATGCAGAAGGTTGTAGCCTTCACCATTTGAGCAGTGAGCTCTCAGACAGTGTCTCCTCACCCCTAAAAGAGTTAATTGTAAAATACTCCTAATAGGTTTTGACCTTTGACTAGGTCACTATACTTCATTCATTGTAAAGATCAACTCCTAAACTGGTTGTAAGATCTTCTAACAAGGATCATTATGTTGGAGATTTGCTAGCAAGCTAGAGTTGACTGTATGTTTGTCATTGATGACAACATATGGTAAGTAGCATGCATGGAAGCTTTATGGAGACAACCTTGAGCATATGTTTCCTAAATATGTTATCATCATGATATCATAAGCACATAGGTTGATTCTAAGTAAAAATAGTAATATAGTAGTCTCTATTAGTGAGTGTTCCTAACATGTCCTAGGAAGAGTTTTGTATATGATTTATAGTATGGTTGTAATGGAGCCTTGAGAATTTATATTTATGTTGTAGACATGTGTATGATGCTATTTTCATGGACACAGAGTCAAATATGTAGTACAAGTTGAGTATTGAAGTTTCCAATAGTCAGTTACAGTTTCCTGAGTATATCAGATGGAGGCGACATTGTTTTTATTGTTGTAGTAGTTGTGCCTATCATTTTTATATGCATGCTTCGATTAGTGTTTGGAGAATAGTTAAGAATGTTTGGTTAAGAGCACATGATGTAATTCAGCATGAGAAGAATGTATCAATTCATTTGGTGGAGCCGAGAGTGTAAAGCGATGCATCTACTCTTAATGAGTTGGGTGATCCCATTTTGTGTTGCGTTCTTAGTATAGCCAACTGAGATGTTATTGGAGAGTTGTATTGTTTCTCTAATATGATTTCAAGATGTTTCTAACAGGCTGACTTGATTATATCATTTAGAGGAAAATATTTATAGGTAGTCATTTTGTGATTGCTAAGTATGGTAGAGAGTCGAATGATAAGAGAAGAACAGAAGGTGCGAAGTGTTGTGCCATCAGTAGAAGGTCTATGTGACATATAAGAAAGTGTATTCTATTCATTGGAACTAATCAAGACAACAGGTCTACCTCATAGTTCACCAAGATCCAGATATAGTGTGTATCTGTTATTCAAAAGGTTGCAACCTTCACCATTCAATTAGTGAGCTCTCAAACAGTGCATCCTCACCCCTAACAGGGTTAATTATAAAAGACTCCTAACAGGGTCTGACCCTTAACCAGGTCATTTTACTTAGTGCATTTTAAAGATCAACTTTTAGCAAGGTGGTAAGATCTTCTAACAAGGATCATTATACACTAGTACAATTTATAGTGGGTGTTAATTACCACAAGTGTTTTTACCTATTTGGGTTTCCCTGTAACCAAAATTGTGGTGTTCTGTTAAGTGTTCTTACATTGTATTTGTGCTTAATGTTCTTCTATACTTAATTAGATAAATAATTGAATCTTGTAGATAATTGATTCACCCCCCTCTTAGTTATCTCTTGGGACTATTCCTAACAATCGGTATCAGATCCAAGTGCCTCGGAGATAAATTTTAACAACTTGAGGTTTATTAGATGACATTCTTTAGAAAATAAAGTCCTAATTTTGATGGAGAGAACTATCTAGATTGGAAGAACAAAATGATGACACATTTGTAGTGCATTTCTTTTGAGATTTTTGAAATATCTACTAAAGAAGTTAAGATTCCCTCTTTATCAGATCTTATGAAGGATGATGTAACTTTGAAGCAAAAGGAGATATTCACTCAAAATGCTATTGCTGAAGAAGCCCTTATTAGTGCCCTATCTAACAATGAATTTTCAGAGATCAAGAAGGTAGATAAAGCCTACAAGATATGGAAGTATCTAGAAGACATGTTTGAAAGAGATGTCCAAGATAAGAATGCACACAAAAATACATGGAAGAAAAAGTACAATACATTGGAGATGCTACCTAAAGAGAATATTAGAGCCTACAATCAAAGGATTAATAAAGTAGTTGCAAGAATCAGAAACAATGGTGGAGAGATTTTTGAAGAAGACATAATGGATAAATTGATGACTACTTTGACACCAAACTATGAGAGAAAAATAAACATCCTAGATGAGACTATGAAATTTTCAAAAGACTTCAAAAGAGAGGCCTTAATTAGCAAGATTTCAGTATTTGAAAAATCAAGATTGAAGATAGAGCCTAAGAGTGAGACAACATTCAAAGCCTCAGTCCATGGTAAGACATCCTTGAACACCTATCGTAATTTTGATGGTGATGATGATGAAGAGAAAGCACTAGATGATTTCATTGCTATGATTGCTAAGAAAGAAAAGAAAGGGAAAGGAAAATATGAAGGTTAGTTACCATTCAAATGCTTTTCATGTAACAAGATTGGTCACTTTGCTTCTAAGTGTCCTACAAGAGTCAAGAAGTTGATGTAGGAGCATCTTGGGTGTAAGAGCAATCTTGCATCAACCAAAAATATTTCTATTTTCTTTTTAATAAGGGCTATCTTGTGTAGAGCTTCTATTTATGGAAACTTACTATTTTTAGTAAGTTGTTCATATGATCTCAGAATATTTTGATTTCACAGTCGGAGGTTCATCCTAGTCATTTCAGCCTACTAGTTGAGTTTCATTGCCACATCATCAGTATTGGTGAAGTTATTGAGGTTTTTGGGTATGAAATATTTTAGGTCAATTTTGAAGGCCTTAGAGGCTCTAGATCGTAATTGATCCTTGGTTGCTTGGCACTAGCGTGTGTCAAGCATTGCAGATCTTGTCATGGCATTTCTGAAAAGTGATTACAATAGAAAAATGGAGTTACGGTTAAAAAGTTATGGCCTTCAGAAGTTGGGTTACCTAAAATCATTTTTTGTATTTCTTTTGAGCCGAACCTATTGTAATAATTGTGAAAAATAAATAATTCTATGTATATTCGGCCTTAAGGGCTAAATTTTTGAAACCTTCTCGGGCGGTGGAAATTGCCTATATAAAGAAGGCTCGTAGTGTTGTCTAGGTAGTTCTGGGTAGTAGTAGATCTGGGTATTGATTCTAGGCTTTGTCCTACAGAATATTGTAAGGGAATGCCCATGTGGCTTTGCATATTGTAATTTTGAAATTTTATAATTCCACATTTGTGGAGATAATAAGAAGCTAATTTTTTGTTCTTGCATATTGTTGTTGTTTCTCTATTTCTATTATGTGTTTGTGGTATTAAGGGGAGCACCCTTCATCAAGTGGTATCAGAGTAGGAGTTCTTGAGTGTGTAAACAAATCATCGACTCTAAGGCAGTTTTCACGAGGACCATGGTTAGGGTTTCAGTGTGCATCACGAAAATGCCTCCATGAAGGGAATGTGGTGGAAGAGCTGGTGTTGTAACACCTGAGGTTAGAGCACTCTAGAGACAAGTGCGAGCATTTTAAGAAGAGATTCACAGAGGAATGAATCTTAATGGCAGAGATGAAAGTGAGGATGAAGCCAAAGAAGGAAATGATGATCAAGAAGGAGAAGGTGAAATTTTGAATCAAGAAGAAGAAAGGCTTTTTTGGGCCATTTCAAAGATCGAGAAAAGACCTAAGATTGAGGTTCCTACATTTTTAGGAAATCTTAACCCAGAAGAATTGATTGACTGGATCAATGAATGTGAAGAATATTTTGAGTATGAAGATATTGAGGATCCTGATAGGGTCAAATTCATGAAGGCCAGACTAAAAGGTCATGCAAAGATCTGGTGGCAAGATATTCAATTGGAGTGAAATAGAAGAGGGAAAGATAAAATCACAAGATGGGATCAGATGGTGGATAAATTGAAGTGATAGTTCATCCTTGTTGATTATGAGCTTGACCTACTAAAGAAAATGCAAATTTTGAAGCAAGCGGGATGATCTATTCAGGAGTATATAGAGGAGTTCTATCGAATCCTCATCAGAATAGGCCATGCAGAAGTTGATAAGGAGAAAGTTGCTCGTTACCTTAATGGGTTGAGGCCAAGCATTCAAGAGGAGTTGAATCTAGTTCGAATGAACAATATTGAAGAGGTATACTAGTTTGCCCTAAAAGTAGAGGAAAATTTGAACAAGAAGTTTGAGAGCAAACAAAATGGAAGAGGTCGCAGTGGACGATCTGGTGGATGGTCATATGGAGGCTGAAATGAAGATCTGAAAAAGAAGGATGAGGCTAGTAGTAGTCAAAATTAGAGAGGAAACAATTTCAATCATTTTCATGATCAGAATAATAGAGATCAAAGAGGAAGAGGAAGAGGAAAAGGATCTGGAAGAGGAGGCTTCCGTGGAACATGTTTTCACTGTGGAGAAGAAGGTCATAGGGTATTTGAATGTCCTCATCACCAAGGAAGGATGGATAGGAGGAATGAAGGCCAGGCCAGAGTTGCACATGTAGATGAAGATGCCAGATCATCAAATTTTGAAGATGTTGAAAGAGGAGAAACACTGATTAACAGAAGAGTTCGGCTAAGTGGTGAGAATGAACCTGAACAAAGTAGGAGCCTATTTCGCACTAGATGCAAATGTGAGGGTAAATGTTGTGATGTGATTATTGATAGTGGAAGCACTGACAATTTGGTGTTAGAAGAGATGGTGATAAAGTTGAAGCTCAAGAGATAGAAACACCCACATCCATACCGGATTGGCTAGGTACAGGATGACCACAAAGTCATGGTCAGTGAATAGTGCCTAGTAAAGTTCAAGATTGGCGGGTACCATGATGAGGTACTATGTGATATCATACCTATGGATGCATGTCACATGTTGTTGGGTAGGTCATGGCAGTTTGACAGATGTGTTGTACATGATGGTCGTGTGAATACCTATTCCTTGACAAAGGATGGAGTGCAACATAAGCTAAAGCCATTGAAGGAGACTGAAGAAAAGGTATGTGGTAATGCAATAATAATTTTTTTTGATGGAAGAAAATTCCTAGATTGTATGAGGCATGACCATGTGTGTTTTTCTTTAATTCCAAAAGCTGGTAAAGAGGAAGTAGAGGATGTACTTGTAGAAGTTGCAGATTTGTTGAATGAGTTTCAAGATATTGTATCTGATAATGTGCCTGATGGATTACCACTAGTAAGAAAGATCAGTCATTAGATGGACTTGATTCCAGGAGCCAGTTTACCAAATAAGGCAGCACACAAAATGACTCTAGCAATAAGTGAAGAGTTGAAGATAGATTTGAAGTTTAGTTTATCACATCATCCATAGATTGTATATGGAAGTAGTCCCATAAATGCATCTGAGTTGAGGAAGATAGATAAAAGAGAAATAAGTAGTGCTAAAGCTAAGGATTTTGCTAAACATTTGAAGAACATCCATGAGGAGGTGAGGAAGCACATTACCACGATGGATGTGCAGTATAAGGCTAAGGCAAATGAGAAAAGGAGGCATAAGGAATTTTAGGTTGGAGATGAAGTCATGGTTCATTTGTGGAAAAAGAGATTTCCAGTTAGTACATATAACAAGTTGAAAATGAAGAAGTTTGGGCCATGTAAGATACTATAGAAGCATGATTCAAGAAATGCATATGAGGTTGAGTTGCCTACTGAGCTGAATATTTCACCAGTATTTAATGTTTCAAATTTGACAGAGTATCATGTAGGAGGTGTTGAAGATGAGGTTATAGCAGCACAGTGGAGTATTCCAACAACTAGTTTAGATATCAAGGAGATTGAAGACATACTGGATAGTTGTGTTGGCAGAAGCACAAGAAACCTGACATATGAAGATTATTTGGTCAAATGGAAAGGATGACCTATTAAAGATTCATCATGGCTAACGAAGGAGGAGGTTAACCATCTTAGTTTTTCTCTACACACCTGAGTCATGACAGGGTCACTTCTCAAATTATCTGATGTAGGAGCATCTTAGGTGTAAGAGAAATCTTGTATCATCCAAAAATATTTATGTTTTCTTTTCAATAAGGGCTATCTTGTGCAGAGCTGCTATTTATGGAAACTTACTATTTTTAGTAAGTTGGTCATATGATCTCAGAATGTTTTGATTTCACAGTTGGAGTTTCATCCTAGTCATTTCAACCTACCAGTTGAGTTTCATTGCCACATCATCAGTATTGGTGAAGTTATTGAGGTTTTTGGGTACAAAATCTTTTAGGTCAATTTTGAAGGCCTTAGAGGCTCCAGATCACGATCGACCCCTAGTCGACTGGCGCTAGCGCATGTCAGGCACTGTAGATCTCATCATGGTGTTTCTAAGAAGTGGTTACAATAGAAAAATGGAGTTACGGTTAAAATGTTATGGCCTCCAGAAGTTGGGTTACCTAAAATCATTTTTTGTATTTATTTTAAGCCAATCCTATTGTAATAATTGTGAAAAATAAATAATTCTATGTATAGTCGGCCTTAAGGGCTAAATTTCTGGAACCTTCTCAGGTGGTGGAAATTGCCTATATAAAGAAGGCCCATAGTGTTGTCTAGGCAGTTCTGTGTAGTAGTAGATCTGGGTATTGATTCAAGGCTTTGTCCTACATAATATTGTAAGGGAATGCCCATGTGGCTTTGCATATTGTAATTCTAAAAGTTTGTAATTCCACATTTGTGGAGATAATAAGAAGCCAATTTTCTGTTCTTGCATATTGTTGTTGTTTCTCTGTTTCTGTTATGTGTTTGTGGTATTAAGGGGAGCACCCTTCATCAGAAGTTCAAAACTAATTACAAGCCTAAGTATAAAAAAGAATGTTACTATGCTGGAGATGGAGTATCTGATGAAGATTCAATAGAAGATGAAATTGGATTCATTTCTCTTGAAGATATGGAGAAAATGTTGATGAAATGGACCTTGAAGATGAAAAGAAAGCACAAGAGCTAGCCTTGATTTCACAAGAAGACATCAGGATAGATTTGATCATTGACAAGGGTTGTTCACATCACATGACAGGAGACAAGGATAGATTTGTTTGTTAGAAATAGGGAATATTGAGAGGGGGGGTGAATTAGTATTCTACAAACTTTCACTTTTTCCCAATTATGGATATAACAGATTAACTTGGTGCATGCAAAATAGAGTAAACTAAATAACATGCATAGCAATAAAGAAAATGAACTCATAACACATTATTTGTTCTCGAGGAAACCCTAGCCAAGGGAAAACCCCAGTGGGAATGATACCCACAACTATCCACTAATCAAAAGTATGTTGTTAAGGATGTTGACCTTGTTAGGAGCCTGTTACATATATATAGTGTCTCAGTCCCGATTAAGGGACTCTAGGCCTTGTTAGAAGCCTCAACCTTGCTAAGAGTTGGTAGTACAAATGAAATGATTACAAGATGAGCCCATTACCCAAAAATGTAATGTACAATGATTTTTTATTACAAAAAGGGTAAGGTATATAACCTTTATTTCTTCTCTTGCACATACAAAGTCTACTTGCTTGACTTTCACACTTCGCATCAATATCTTTTGCATACATATGTTACTACACTTTCTTCGCATTACACACGTCTTACGTTTATACAAGTTATTAGGAATAATAACTTTTACGATTGGCTTTAGAAGACATAAAGCACTTTACAAAATACATATTAACTCATTCTTCCCAAGGGTTAACATATAGGATTTTGTCCCTTTATATGATTAAGACATTATTTTGATAAACAAAATAATCCCTTAACTATTTACCAATTCTATCTTCTTCTCTTTATCCTGTTGGCTTCAACTATGCTCCTGTAATATTGCTATAACTTCTTTTGTACATGTCATACAGACTTGTACTCTCAGGTGAGTCTTCATTATACATCATAGTATCCATCTTCAAGTGTAAAAGAACTAAACTTACTTATATCGATATCGCCAATCAAAACTATCTCTGGTTAGACCGGGAAAACTGCTACTTACACTTAGACAATTTTGTTTTGCGCTTTGCCATAACTGCTCTCTATCATATGCGGTCTTCACATAGATCATATGTTGCCATAATGACAACATCTAGATATCTAACTCAACCAAATTACCAATAATATCCCCCTTTGTCATTGGTGGCAACATATGAGAAAATTGGCTGTCATAAAACTCCAAAATTGTGGCCATAACAAAATATATCTTTATTGTCCTTATATCTCCATGTATCTTATATATCATCTATAATTCCCCTAGGAATGTACTTCCATATATAACAATATATCAATTTTCTACTATCACTCCCCCTTTGACAACAATGACAAAAAAGGGTGCCAAAACTATGATCTCAAAAATGTTTACCTTGATTCAAAATTGCAGAGGTGGTAGGCTTGCAACACAATCTGCAAAATTTACTTTGATGCTCTCTAACTCCTTCTCCCATGCCTTCTTAATGGTGTTTGCAACACTGCGTAGTGCACATAAACCATAAGATGCGATCTCACATGCATGAAGGTTTGCAAAGTTGAACTTCTCATAAGATGTCTTTGATGAAAGATATTCTTCCAATTTTCCTTCAATGATACTTATCTTCACTGAAATGTGCTCTCTCAGAAGAGTGAATCTTCTCAAATTCATGTCTCTTTCATCACCAAGGATTCTTATATCATCCTTCAGTTTACTAATTTTCTTCTCACAATCTAATATCTTTACATTAGGGCTAGTTAACAGGTTTACCTCTGTTTGAATTTCTACCTCTTTTGTTCTTATCTTCTCAATCACTTATGATACAAGATTTTTTGTATTTGTACACTGTATATACAAAGCTTTTCCTCTGTCCAAATTCCTTCTTAAGTCCTTTATACACATCCAAATTGTTGATAACATTTTTGATATTTTGACGTATATCATGAAATACTTTAGCCTCATAGGCTACCTGTGCCTTTACTATAGCTATATCTGTCAAGTTAGTGAATTCATTGTCAAATGCCTTCATAACTTGCTTTTTCTTGTGGATCTGCCTCTATTATCTAATTAGTCACTACATTCTACAACTTCTTTGTTACTTCCAGCAATAATCCTTCAAGGATTTTTACCTTCTTGTTCTTACCAATAATTTTGTTAAGAGATGAGATCAGCTCCATTTGATCATCATCAAAAACTTCTTTCCCAAAGTTAGCAAAAATTGATCTATTTGTGGTTTCTTTGCTGCAATCTCAGGGGTGGGACTGATTTCTACTTTTCTTGGTTCTCCTTTTTGTCCTTCAACCACTGTATTTTCTTGAATCTCTATTTGTTTTTCTTCTTCCTTCCTTGTTTCCTTCCTTTCTTCTTTAATTGATCTATCATGTTCTTCTAAGGCCGAATTGTCAACAATGTTCTCAAGGTTGCTAAAAGGATTATCATCACTATTTAGTATGATATGAGTTCCTTCCACATTTATTGATTCATCTTCAATGCTAATTGATGGTGGTGGAGAGGGAATTTAATGGTGCTCAGCTTCCAAAGCTTGATCTGCTACACTTGAGTGCTTACCAACATCTGTAGTCATCACCTTTATGACTATCTGTTCAATTTCTTTATTGATTTCTTCATAATTTCCTCCCATTATCTAAATTGTTCTTCCTTTTTTTCTCAGATGAATACCAAGATCTTTCATGATTTCTTTGAAGTGGTCTTCATCTCTAATGTCACAGAGCTTTCTTACAAAGTTTTCTCTGATCTTATTATCTTCTTCAGCTGCTCTCTTCTTCCTATTTACTAATTTCTCAAACAAATCATTAGGTATCTTCCCTTGAATGGTATCAAATTTCTTATCTACTAAGATCATGTGCCTGACAATTGCATTCTCCAAGTTTAACCTTTCTAAATAGTTATATAGCTCATAATACTTGTTCATTTTGGAAAAGTCTCCATCATTAATAATTTGATCATTTACCTTTTCTATCTTAGGTTTCCATTTCTTCTTCTTCACTTCATAATATTCATCATCTTTTATTTCAGATACTTTCCTCTGCATTGGGGCAACTATTGTTTTCTGTATTTTACTCGGTCCAGTAGCTATTTCCTTTAATCTTTTACCTAGTGGAGTGGCAGAAGATCTTGTAGATTTTCTTATTTCATATTCCTTCTCTACTTTCTCCACTTTCACTACATTTTGCAAATTTCCAGTCTCATCTGCAATTGTTGATAGGGGTGGAATAGACAAAACTTCCTTTTGTCCAATTTCTCTTAGTGCTGCTGTTGTATTATTTGCAATTAGGAATTCTTGTTCCAACATGCTTGTATGTTTAAGAATTTTCTTTATAGTGCTTTCCACTCTCTTCTTTGATAACTTTTCTTCTTGTATAGACTTTGTGGAGTTGAAGTTCTCCTCATAAGTCCCAAATCTATTGCTATTTACATTCAATTTACTTTTCAATAATCTATTCACATATTCTTCTACTTCAACTTTAGAAATTTCATATCCAAGAGGGTCTATGAATTCTATTCTAGGTTCAATTGCTTCAATAAAGGTAAAGTCGGTGTCAACCATAAAGCATATTTAATTTTAATACTTCTCAACTATAACCTGTGGAATTCTTTATCTTTTCTCATCAAGTTCTAAAATGATTTGATCACTAAGGTTACACTCTCATTAACCTTGTCTATAGGATATCTCAGATACACTTTCTTAATTCTATCCGTGGTGGTTCTGTTATTATTCTAGTCTTCTCCAATAGTAAATGGAAATATTCTTAGCAAATGGAAAAACATATATGTAATCAATAATGAGAATCTAAACTATGAGCTTTTAGTCTTCTTAATCTTTTCAAGGTTCTCAAATAATTGAATTCTCAAAATTTCACTCATATCCACTTGAACTTTATCAACACACATCAAATAGGCTGCATGACTCATACTAGCTGCCATGTCATCTTCTCTAGAGTTAGCACAAAACTTAGATGTTAAGATCTTGCACAAATATCTAACATCATCTTGTTGAATCTTGCTAATCACTATTCCTCTACCATTCTAGGATGAATTAGTATTGTCTAGTACAGTTTTCTTCACATTTTTCTCATTAAATGGTATAACTCTTGATTTAGATAAACTAGTCACTTCATGAATTAGATCTGCTGTTATATCAATCACTCTGTCATCTAACCAAAACTTCCCATTATGAATTCTTCTCAAAATGATTTTAGTGCATTCATCATCATCAAATTCATGTTGTAGTGAATATCTTACAATCTTATTTTCATTCAAATTTTCAAATCCTACTTTTAATGACATATCCTAATTGTATAGCTTCTCATATTACTTAGTAAAATCACTTTCACTAAGGGTTTCAAGTTTACATCCCAAATAGCTTCTCACATTCTCTAAATGCTAAACTCTGTCTGGTACAGATGATAATGCTAGTTTAGGGTCTTCTTCCAAGGGTTCTACTGGTTCCCTTTTCATCTTAGGTCCAATTGTATCTCTTATGTTGTGAACAAATGAAACATCCATATCTTCTAAAAATTCTCTAACTGACTGATAGATTTTCTCAGTAAAATACCTTAATTTCATGATTTAGGGCTTTGCGTAGATTCACCACTAAGTTCTTTCACCAAATCCTTCAAACTACCTTCAATCACTACTACTTCGATCTCATTAACACTTGTAGATGCTTGAATGATTAACTAATATTGATCATAAGATTTTAACTTCAAGATTTTGATATCGCATTCAATTCTTTTTTCGCTTCTCTGCAAAAAGTTGTTCCTACTTTCCTTCAAAACTTCAAACTTCTTACGAACTCACATAACTTCATATTAGCTCATGCACTCTTAACCATAGCATCATTACATCACATACCACCTTACATTAACTATGCAAAACTCAATTCATCATATAATAACTTCTACACTATCCTAAGTTCCTATTCTAATGCATTCTTTATGAATTAAGTACTTTGAGATGGGTTAGGAAGAGATTCACTCTTACCATTAGATGCATCACTTTTCTGATTACCTTATGTGCTGAATGTGTCTCCTTGATCTATGTCTTTAACAAACTTCACTTCTTCTAAATTACTACAACATCCTCTTTGACTATTTCTTACATTCTCATTTCTCCTTGTATAACTTCTAGGATTAGGGTTTCTCATGTTATTCATTTTGCAAAACCTTGTTGTATGACCAAATTTATTGCATATCTAACAAAATATTCCATTTTTTCCATATCTCATTCTAGTTTGGTTGATTTGTGATCTGCAATTCCTGGCAATGTGTCTAACCTTGTTTCATCTATAACATACTACTCCATTTTGTTTGTTCATATCTTCTGTAGGTCTCTTATCTGCATGGTTAGTATCTCTAAACATTCTACTATTATTGTTATCATTAGATCTAGGCTCTTACATTCAATATCTCTATGTCCAAAACCATAAAAAATTATAACAATAACCATTAAGAGGTTTAAATTGCTTAGCTATGCAATCTTTCTTCATATGACCAAAAGTATTACATGCAAAACATCTACCTTTAAATTCTCTCTGCGTACCTTTAACTAATTCTTCTTGTTTAGGTGGTTCCTCTTCTTTAGGTATGTCCTAAGATTTGTCAGCTTCATTAGATTTATTTTCATCTATGTTTTCAAAAACTTTTAGATCTGGTTCCTTTCTTTCTTCACTTACCTTAGATGAGTTAAATCCAAGACTAGTTTTATCATAGAATGACTTCTGATAAGACATTTGTTCATCAATCTTCTCACTAGTGGAATATAGTCTCTCAAGATGTTTCTTAGACTGAGTCAGTTCACCTTTCACAATTGTATTGTACTTTTCAAGTTCAGCATACTCCAATTTTGTTTTCTCAAGTTTAGATGTCACTTTACAAAGTTTTGATTTCAGATCTTCATTCTCAGATTTCAGATTTCCTTCATTCTTGATGTTTCCATATTTCAAACTCAATTTCAGATTTACAATCTTTAATTCATGTTTGAGGATCTCATTTTCTTTTTCCAGATTTTCATCACAATCCTCAATTTGAATTGTAGATTCTTTCTCTAATTTCAGTTCTTCCAACTTCTTTTTCAGCTTCTCAATGAGGTTCTTTGCATCATCATATTTTCCTTTTAGAGTATCTTTTTCTTCAGTAAGTATATCAATTTGTTCAAGAGCTTCTTCAAGATTCTTGTGTAGCTTATCCATATCCATAGAGATCTTACTCAAGCTTCTAGGCTTTTTCTGAATGATTCTTTTTTGAGTAACTAAGCTCTGATACCAATTGTTAGAAATAGGGAATACTAAGAGGGGGGGTGAATCAATATTCTACAAAATTTTACTTTTGCCCAATTAAAGATATAACAGATTAACTTGATGCATGAAAAATAGAGTAAACTAAATAACATGCATAGCAATAAGGCAACTAAACTCATAACACATTATTTTTTCTCTAGGAAACCTTGGCCAAGGGAAAACCTTGGTGGGGATGATACCCACAATGATCCACTAATCAAAAGTATCATGTTAAGGATGTTGACCATGTTAGGAGCCTATTACATATATATAGTGTCTCAGTCCTGATTAAGGGACTCTAGGCATTATTAGAAGCCTCAACCTTGCTAAGAGTTGGTAGTACAAATGAAATTATTACAAGATGAGCCCACTGCCCAAGCATGTAATGTAAAATGATTTTTGATTACAAAAGGGTAAGGTATATAACCTTTACTGCTTCACTTGCACATACAAAGTCTTCTTGCTTGACTTTCACAATTTACAACTTCGCATCAATATCTTTCGCATACATATGTTACTACACTTTCTTCACATTAAACATGTCTTACATTTATACAAGTTATTAGGAATAATAACTTTTATAGCCGGCTTTAGAAAACATAAAGCACTTTATAAAATACATATTAACTAATTCTACCTAGGGGTTAACATCTAGGATGTCATCCCTTTATATTATTAAGACATTATTTTGATAAACAAAATAATCCCTTAACTATTTACCAATTCTATCTTCTTCTCTTTATCCTATCGGCTTCAACTCTGTTCTTGTAATACTACAATAAATTATTCCATACATGTCATACAGACTTGCACTCTTAGGTGAGTCTTCATTATACATCATAGTATCCATGTTCAAGTGTGCAAGAATTGAACTTACTTATATCGACATCGTTAATCAAAACTATCTCTGGTTAGACTAGGAAAAGTACTGCTTACACTTAGACAATTTTGTTTTGCACTCTGTCATAATTGCTTTATGTCATATGTGGTCTTCACATAGATCATATATTGCCATAATGACAACATCTAAATATCTCACTCAGCCAAATTTCCAACATTGTTCATTTGGATAGATACAAAGGTGACATGGTTAGATTTGGAGATAAAACTCCTAAACCTATCCTAGGTAGAGGAGCTATCACTTTGGATGGAAAGAATAACACTGATGATGTGTTATATGTTGATAGTTTTCAGCATAAACTACTTAGTGTTGGATAGTTTCTTGACAAAGGATATCTGCTAGAATTCAAAGACAACAAGTGCATCATTAATAACAAATAAGGAGAGATGATTGCATCTGGTTCAAAGACAAAAGGTAATGTTTTTTAACTTAATTCAGAAGCAAGTTGTTTTGTTGTTAAAGTATATGACAGTTGGCTATGGCACAAAAGACTATGTCATATCAATTTTGACAACATAGTAAAGATAAGCAATGTAAAGGAAGTAAGAGACCTTCCTAGTATTGCAAAACTGGTTGACACAATATGCAGGGAATGTGTGATGGGAAAGAATGTGAGGAATTCATTCCGAAGCAAGAACAATTCAATAGAGAACAAGTTGGATCTAATACATATAGACCTATGTGGACCAACTCAAACAAGATCATACTATGATGAAAGGTACTTTATATTGTTTTTTGATGATTATTCTAGAATGATGTGGGTTGCGTTCTTAAAAGATAAGTCACAAGCATTTGAGAAGTTCAAGATATTCAAAGCGAAGGTTGAAAATGAGTCTGGATTGAAGATAAAATGCTCGAGATTAGATGGAGGAGGAGAATTCACCTTTGATAGATTTTATGAGTATTAGGAAGAACATGGGATAAAGAGACAACTAAGTGCACCTAAAACCCCTCAGTAGAATGGAATTTCATAAAGGAGGAATAGGATCATTCTTGACACAATGCACACTATCATGATTGAAGGAAAGGTGTCACACACCTATTGGAGACATGCGGTCAATACAACAGTGTATTCTATCAATACAATTCAATTGAGGCCAAGCGTAGACAAGACACCTTATGAGCTATGGTTTGGTAATGTACCTACAGTGAAATACTTTAGAATCTTTAGAAGAAAGTGCTACATCAAGAGAGATGAAGCCATTGGCAAGTTTGATGCAAGAATTGATGAAGGTGTTTTTCTTGGTTACTCTACTAAAAGCATAGCTTATAGATGTTTCAATTTCAGATTGAAGAAGATCATTGAAAGTGCTCATGTGAAGATTGATGAAATTTTTTTGATTCAAGATAGATATCATGATTATGCACCTATGATTGAAGAAGAACCTAGACCTACCAATAGTGAAGCAGTTTTTGAATAAATGTTTGACAACATTGATGTTTTATTCAATGACCCTAAAATAAGTGAAGAAGAAACATAAAAGGAAGATGAGAGAGTCACACCTAATGTTCAAAAATTCACATCAGATGGTGCATCCTCACCCCTACTAGGGTTAATTATAAAAGACTCCTAATAGGGTCTGACCCTTGACTAGGTCACTGTACTTAATGCAATGTAAATATAAACTCCTAACAGGGTCGTAAGATCTTCTAACAAGGATCATTATACACTAGTATAGTTTATAGTGGGTGTTAATTTCCACCAGGGTTTTTACCTATTTGGGTTTCCCCGTAACCAAAATTGTGGTGTTGTGTGAACTGTTCTTACATTGTGTTTGTGCTTAATGTTCTTCTGTACTTAATTGGATAAATAATTGAATCTTGTAGATAAGTAATTCACCCCCCCCCCCTCTCAGTTATCCCTTGGGACTATTCCTAACACATTATACACTAGTGCAGTTTATAGTGGGTGCTAATTCCCACTAGGGTTTTTACCTTTTTGGGTTTCCCCGTAACCAAAATTGTGGTGTTGTGTTGTGTTGTCTTATTGTGCATGTGATTAATGTTCTTCTATACTTAATTGGATAAAGAATTGAATCTTGTAGATAATTAATTAACCCAAACCCCCCTCTCTCAGTTATCTCTTGGGACTATTCCTAACACCTTCATCATGTGCAGGTAGTGTTCCACTATTAGCAAGTTGCATTCCAATTTTATGCACATTGTTATCATTTCTTGCTTATTTAAAACAAATATAGTCACTTTATGTTGGAAATTAACTCAAATAGATTATTGCTCAAGTATTCAATTTTAAATACTTCTCATTTATCTTATTTAACCATGTCATCGATGCACTATAATCTTGTGTTTGCCCACTCAATTCTCTTAGGCACTCAACCATGGCTACATAGCCTTTCTAGAAGCCAATTTTCATGTCATCATTTGTTGGTGCTCTATTGAATTCAGAGTCATGCATTTTTTCTTAATATCATGAATTTTGCTTGTATTGTTTGATTAAAAAAAATTATTTGCAATTTATTATTCCAATGTGATATTCCATTTACTGATACTTACAATTCATGTGGAAAGATTCATATAACCACCATAAACAAGCTTGTGTTGCCCATGCTTTTCTTGTCTTGCCTTAGTTCCCTTTGATGTGTCGAGAAGTCTATAAAATTTTTGAAATATGTTAGATTATATAAATATAAAGAGTAATTAGTACATAATTACATTCTTAATAGTATCACATACCTTCTTCTATCTAGTGGTCTATTTCCTTTTTTTCTTTTCAACTCTCTCTTTAGCATCCAAAATCAGGTCCTTCCACTCTCTCTTTGGAATCATGGGGGGATTCTCATACATTTTGTTCTTTTGTAAATGTATCCGATATTCATCCCTCATATACTTTAGATATGTGTCAGCTTTGTCAAGGACCTTATTTTTGTTGAATGTGTCATTTCTGAACAACCCAAACATATGGTTTGTGAGTTCATCTTTAAAAAAAATTTATTTCTTGTTCCACCATTTACATATGGTGGCCCTGAAGATGTCCAATGCAATTTCATTAAGATTTTTATAAAAAATATCATTTCCTGCAAAAAAAATCATAGGATCATTAGTCCAAAATAAGTGATCAATAAGTAAATTACAATCATAATATATATAATAATAATTTTAGAGTACCTGGAACCTTCTCTATCTTTAAAGGAAGCATTTTTGCACTCTCAACCAATGTGGCCCACAATGTTCTCATACTAGCAATACATAAAGATCTAGGAAATGATGGTATAGTATCACCACTAGTCACCTCAACATCCTCATGTACATGTCTCACTGCAAAAAATGAATCCACTATGAAAATCCCCCAAGAAAAATCACTTCAAGGGAAATAAACACATAGAAAAAGATGGATCCACCAAATCTAGGGTCAATATGATGTGTATTAGTGGATGTCTCCATGCTATGTATTTTTGACATTCTAGTTGGAAATATAGGTGGGGATGATGACCTTAGATGAGGTGGCGTTTGCATAGGAACATGGACATCACCTGAAGAATAATACATTAAATATACAATACATTAAATATATGAGAAACAACACATTAATGGATAAGAGGATAAAATCATATAATAGAGCCTATGGAAAGGAAAAAAGATTATAATTAGTCATTCCTAGTCCATGGATAAGAGGAGCAAAAATGTAATATTGCTCGAAAGTTGCACAAAGTGCAATGTTGTAAAAATACAATTTTGCAACATTTGCACCAAATATGATAATTTTCAGTTAGAGGGGAGACGAAAGGTTTATAACTTCCATGAACGTTATAAAAACAATTAATTGGTCGAGTATAGTGAGGAAACTTCATTCTTGAGGTTACATTTCAAGGTTTAAGAAATTGCATCTTTGACTGTCATGGAGATCCTGTAGAAGGACATTCATGGGTTTTAATGAACTTGGTAAATGAAAGACTATGTATAAGGAGGGATAAAAGAGAAATGGAGGGTATTCTCCATCAAAATGAAATTTAATTTATTTTTTGAATAAATAATAGTCAAGTTTTTGTTGTTTTGTTTTAAACTCTATGACTGATAATTTAGGCATTTGTGTCTCATAAAGGGTTTGGTTCACATTTTATTTTGATTTGGAAATGAAGGAAAGTGTGTTAAGTTTCTAATAATCCCAAACCTAGGTCTATCCATGAAAGTTTGGCATAGATTTAATGGATTTTGTAAAAGTTGTGTAAAACCCTCTTAACCAGACCTATTGTCAAGGGTTTCATTATAAATCTTGTTTTAACTAGTCAAAATTAATGAAATTTTGGGAATTGATAGTAGAATCATAGACCTTGAAGGTGGTTTTTGTTCCAAAGAAAAATATGTTGGCACGTGAGAGAGAGAAACCCCTAGTAGACTGTTTCTGTGAAATTCCAATCATTTTAACAATGAACAGTATTGTTGTCTTTTAATTTATGATTGATGGGTTGTTAAAGGTATTAAGTGGTTTGTCTAGTTTTAAACATCTTCAATGGAATTTTTCAATGTATTTAATAAGCATTTTATAAATAATTTTACTGGTTACAAGGAAGAAGAGTCAATGAATAGTCTAATTGGTTTGATGCAACAGTGACAGTTGTAAAGGTTTGTAACAATGCATGGACAAGATATGTTGTTATTTGCATTAAAATCAAATGAATGATTTTTAGGTGTTATATATTTTCACTAATGATTGTGTGAATAGAGAATGAAGTTATGATTATGAAACAATCATTTGTAGGATCAGTTTGGAGTCTGACCTTTAATCAGTGTATGATCTAAGTTTTTCTTGTTGTTGTGATATAAAATGGATAGAGGCTATTCTCACTAGAAAGTTATGTGGATAGGACCTAATGTTAGTAAGGAAGTGGGACTAAGTCAGAATTAGATAAGTATATCCTTTTTTGGATAAGTGTGTGTGGTTGCAGGTATGAAAGGATAGAATGGGAGGACTCAAAGTTATTTTTGGGATGCTTGAAGTATGCTTCCAGGCTACATGTGTTGAGGTTACATACATGGATAAAGGATGGTAAGGTGTGAATACCTCAGTGAATAATGTAAAGGTTATGTTGAATGATTGTAGAGAATGATAAATTGATTTATAGAACCAACTTGAATGTGAATTAGTACTTATAATGGTTTGATCGGGATATATGGACATTGATGTTGTGACCTATTTGTTACTATTTTTTTTCAAAGACCAATGGATGGTGTAAAGTAGGTAATATTGTATAAGTTCTTTTGGATTGAATACCTTTATTTGTATATTGAATAATGAATGCATACCTTGAGTATAATTTTTTTGATGAGTGATATTGTTGGAAGTATTTATGAAACCTAATATTTGGTTCAAGTTGCCTCTTATATGCAGCCTATGTTGAAGGGCTATATGGATCTATGGGATCCCAATGTGAATCTCCTAGATGCTCTGAATCAGTGACCCCATGCATAATCAATGATGAAAATAGTGGTTTTAGAAATATGCATGAATTAATCTCAAGGATCAATAGCTATCCAGATTGATACAATGATTCGTGCCTAGAGGTTTTCAAAGGTGTCCTCAAGAAGAAAAACATATCATCATATAAAGTCTTACTACCATGGAAGTAATGGTATTAATTAGTAATTTTAATGTATATAACATGGTCATCACCTAAACTACCTTGTGTACCCTAATCATGGCCACCAGCTTGACGAGGATGGAAAAATTCTTGTAAAAACATGTACATATTTTAGTTAATGCCATAAAAGAATATAAAATATAAACCATTATTGAACTTGTGTTATAATTAAAGATTTCATTACTACTTAGTTGCATTTTTTCTCTTTGCATCAATTGTTGCACCCTCTCTTTTATCTCAGCAATTTGAGGGTTTATGTATGCCAAAGCAAGAATTTCTATTAATTTTTTTTGCATCTTTTTCATCATTTTGACAGGTTTTATAGAATATATGATGTCATCATCACATAATACTGAGTCCAACTATGTATAGATATCCTTAGGTATTGTGGGTGCCTTTCCCTTTCCCCGAACATCTTTCTATGACACGAATATTAGTAACATTATCATAATTACTCCAAAAACCTACAAAAAGGAACATAATTTAATATAACATTTTGCTTTTATCTAATTTGTACAATTAAAATGAGGTTTACCTACAAGGTATAAGTGTCGAGAGCTACATCCCTATCTATAATATGTGTCGAATCAATGTCGTCTTGTGTCAAAGATTGAATATAAAAATGTTTGCGAAATGAAACCAATAGACTTAGCAAAAATAGTTAATAATAAAATGGTATATTGGAGTCATTAATTGGAGGTTGATTTAAATGGTATATATTATGTATTACCCCCATGATATTAACTTTTTTTGTATCTATGTGATTCAAATTGTAATTGATTAGAAGCTCTTCACTTGCACTTATTGATTTTATTGCACATACGAATACACGATTTCCCTCGCAAACCTCGAATATGCAATTGGGTTTCTTATTAGTTGACCTAGGTCATGTATTAATTATAAAGCCTACAATATTCCATGTTTCTTTTTGCCTCCCTTCAATGTCCATAGTCACTCTTTTACTTTGATCATTATATTTTCATTGTATATAATTTGTTGAGGGTGAATACTTATGCATAATTTTTTTATATTGAAAAACCTGCATCTAATTTTTGTAATTGTAACAAAGTATGACATAGTCCATCAATTCAAAAACTCTTTTGTAGAATACCTTTATGTCATCCATGTAAAATAGGCCCAAACCATGTAATGATGATGGTGTTATGCAATATATCCTCTTGTTAACACAAAAATTAGTGTTTATTGGAGGAAGTTCCTTGGGTACCCATTGTTTCTATAGATGTTTTTACATCAAGGGAACCTCAATGTCACCTTTGGTATCATCATCATAAGAACATGACCCACCTTGAGCAAGGAAAAATCCCATGTTTTTATTGAATTTTCTTCTAATCTTTTGACCTCTAGTTGATTTCCCTCTTTTAGACCCGCTACATGTCTCACTTTCATCTTCTATTCCTAAATTTCCCGCATTCAAGGAAGACACATCTAACAAGTACCTATTTGGTGGTAACTTCACTCCATCAAATGAGATAGATATTTGGTATAAGATCAATTGTTATTGTGAGAGGAAATAAATTTTAGGATTCCATGGAGAGAGGGGACAAGAAGTTGTAATAGATGGTTCTCCATATGTTGTTGATATTTTTAAAATGAGGGTAATGTTGATGAATAAGTCAGCCCTAAATTTGATGTTGAGATTAAATTTTTAATAAGCCCATCTTTTGCCTCAAGTGTTGATAACTCTATTAGATTTGCTGCTAATGTCAAGGTCTAAAAAACTCAACAAGTTTGTTTTCCTAGAAATTTTTGAATAAATATTATTTCTTAAACATCGCTTATTATTAAACCACTCCAAGATGGGTGTAAAGAGAAAAAAATAAAATAATAAATGGTTTCTATAGCCCGTGTATTGACTTATACATGTTGATCCATGAGACTGTGCAGGATCCTCATCAAAGGGGTTCAAGTTTCTACATATATAATTCATTTATCTTATGTTAACTAAAAATTATATGATACTTATGCTAAAAATTACATAGTAGACAACATGAACAATATGTATTCATCACATGGATCATTGTATATTTTTTTATTCCTTACCTTTCCTTTATCTTAGAGACTATGCTAGATCCTCAACAAAAGGGTTGATGATGTTTGTACTCAATTATATATTTCCACCAAGGGTGACAGAATCACACAAAATATATACATGTAATCAGCACCAAAATTGAGCATCATAAGAAATATATTCATAATTTGATAAACAATAAATATATTAAATATATGAGTAATAATAGAAACATATGTACCATAAATCAAATATGTATCTTCATAAACATGTTGTAATCCATCACATATGTAGCATAAATCATATATGTATCATCACAAACATGTAATCCATCACATATATATCATAAATCACCATCCATCACATAGCTAATAAACAATCCACATTCCATAAATAAACACAAAGTTCAAAAATGTCACACAAAATGAGGGCTATCCAACACTCTCTCTAATTCCATCTCCTAGGGGTGGCATGGTTCTACTATTAGGACCTGCTAGAGGTGGAACATGAATTAATAAAAAAAAAGGTACATCATGAATTAATTATGTAATTGCATTAGAATTTGAAACATAATGAATTATTTTGTAACCATATAGGTAATATAAATTTCTATCAAGAAATCAATATCATGTAGATAATATACAAATCACATGACTCATACATTTCATTCATGTCATTGATCTTCTTCTTCATCCAAATCATCATTATCATCATCATCATCATCATCACCATCACCATCACCATCACCATCACCATCACCATCACCATCACCATCACCATCACCACCACCACCACCATCACCATCACCATCACCATCAGCAACAACAACAACATCATCATCATCATCTTCTTCTTCTTCTTCTTCATGAACATTTCTTTCAAGAGTATCATCAACTAATTGTTGATCATGATTATCATCTACATCATCTTCTACTTCTTTGGTATCTTCTTCTTCCATCACATTATACTTTACTAACATTCCTCTTGGATCATGTCTAACAAAAAATAACCAACCCGGTTTGTGTGGAACCTCTAAGTAAAATACCTGCTCACATTGGCTTGGAAGAACATAGGACTCATCTCCAATTGGCTCAAATGACCTTTTATTAACTATTATAAATCTATTATCATGTTCAATAAAAATTATATGAGGATCATTTTGATTCAGTCATAGCCTATACCATTGGACAAAGAACATAGCTGATTGGAAGGAATTAAAGTCACACTCAGGTATATTATCCAAAATTCCATAATATCAATTTTGAGAGTCTTGAAGATGTATGTTGTTTCTAGATGAAATATTAATCACCTCAAAAACTATATTTATCCAAGAATAACAAGTTTTTGATGTGAAATTTATGAGCATTGCATCACATAGCATTGTGGTGTTTGACCTACAATATGTCAAACATATAAAACTTATTGCATCATGAGTTAATAAACATATAGTTTATTATTAGTCAAACGTATGCAAAAAACAACATATATATACATCAATACAATTAAAAAAATTAGTCATATGGGTGATTAATAAATTTATACGTACCTTTTTATCTCTTAAACAATATGTTAAATCAATTTCTCTTGGTGTAACATTCAAATCTCCATTATGATGAGCTTCCTTAATCAATGAAACCACACCTTCCCATGTCTAATGCACGACCATAATCTTTACATCGTTTAATCCATACCTTCATCCAATCAAGATTTTTTGCAATATACAAATGTAGTGCATCTCACTCTTGACCAATTGTATGAAAAATAAATATTCAAATTATTGTCCATGAACATCTTATAATTACCTCTCATTTTCCTCAATCTACCTTTCCAAATCAAGTACTCCCCTTTGAATTTGTTAATAGAGTTGGGATCCTAAATGCGATCTACATCGATCTTTGTTGCAAAGTTAAGAATATAATTAGTAATGTACACCATAGTTGTTAGAATAAATGAGAGGGGGGTGAATCAATTAGATCAGTTATCCTATAGTCTCAAATCTCAAGATGTAACTTTAAAAAAAAATTCAGCAAACTCTGTAGCTCGGTAACAAAAACTCTTAAACTATTTGTGCCTTTCTCAATTACCAGTTAATTAACTCACAGTAATTACTGATCAAATCAAATATGTAGTATGTAAAGTATGACAATAAAATAATCATCATAGAAACACATAGCACAATGATTTAACATGGAAACCTTGTTAAGGGAAAAACCACCTAGGACCGGTAACCCAAAATAATTTTCACTCTTCTGAAGTGAGCTCAGTGAAGAGCCAAAGCTATTAAAGGTTACAAACATAGTGTTAGGTATGACCTTGTTAGAGGATTTAAGACTAACAGTTATCATTCAACCAGCATTCACTATGGGGTTGATAGGATAATAATGTATATTCATTGAATGACATGGGGCATAACATAAGATAGTTAAGTCCACACAATTAAGAGAGTTTTATATATCAATGGTTAAATTGAAATAGTAGTTGATCTGATTACAATACAACTTATCTTATAGATGTTTAGATCTATTCTAAGCCTATACAAATCCTCTGATCAATATATCAATTCACTTCCTTAGCTTACTTTCACTTGGTAATAGCTCTCTGATGCTCGGTACTATTCTGTAGTTCGGTTCTCCTTCAACCAGTCTGATTAGGTATGCATGAAAATATATTCACACAAAATCTATACAGTTGTCTTTCTTCTAGCATGCTTCAATAAAGAAACTCATATCTCTTATATAGAAAGATAAACCATTTTCATATCAACCATTAGATTTTTCCTCTTAATCTCCTTAATAGATTTTGCCTCTTAAACCTTCCTCAGCGGTTGTGTTAGTAACACGTTTCAATTCCATCCTTTAGATCTTCTCTAAATTTTGTCAGTCATGGATCTTATAACAAACTTTATCCTCAATCTCAAAATCATAACAATTTCCAGCTCATAAATTTTTGTCCGCTAAACTTAAGCATTTAATACTTTCATCCATAGTTAGTTAACAAATAAATATGTCGGCAAACACAAGCTCAGTTAATACTGTCGCTCGGTATACACAAAACTATCTCCGTGTATATTGAAGTGGTTCATTTACTAACCACATTGTCTTGTACATTTTTCTTCCTTCTCCATAATAGATTAATGCAACATAATTAGGTCAACAACATGAAGTCATCGACTCATCAATAAGTTACCCAAAGTATTCCTTATCCTCATCTATTGTATCCATCTTCCTCTATGTAAATATCTCAGTTCTTCATCTCTTCTCTCCTCTTTACAAATGTCTAGATATTTTTAACTAACATGATAAGTACTATCAAACTAGTTGACATCAATGACAACATAATGACTGATTTAATTATCTTACATACCATTTCAGTACTCGGTGATCTCTAATCAGTGATCTTTAACTCATTCAGGTATTCAATCAGTTGTAGTTCACAAATCTCTCCCTTTGGCATTGATGACAACACACGCAATATGAAATATTCCATACACATACCAAACATGTATTCTACAACTATACAAGTAAATGTTGTAACTCAGTAAGCTCTCCCTAGCTTGATATTTCAATATGTTTAATCACTGCATTACATGACATCATTACAAGTGCAGACTTTCCTCTATGGATTTGATCTTTTCAACTCTCAGATTCCTTCTGTTCTCAGCAACAAATCTTCAAAAGTCTCCTTGACTTTCTCAGATTATCTCTCCCTTAGATAGATGTGATCTTGATCTGTTCATCATATTGTTTATCTCTCCCTTTGACAACAATGCCAAAGAAAAACATAAAATATACATCTCTGCAATAGCCAAGTGACTCTCTATTGTTCAGTGCAGACTATGTATCTCAGTATACTGATATGCCAATTCTTTCTTCTAGTTCCTCTAATCTTTCACAACCTTAGACATAATCCAAAGTGTGAGCTCTATTACATCAACATGAATGATCTTCTGATAAGATTAGGCTGATGCAACCTCTGGATCACAATAGTGACTGGTAGATAGGGGATGGACCCCAAGTCTAGTCCTCAAGTATTCAAAATTTTCCTTCGGTAGAGGCTTGGTAAAAATATCAGCAAGTTGCTCATTTGATGTAAAAAATTCCAGTTTGACTTGCTTCTCTTGTACGTGTTCTCTTAAGTAGTGATACTTAATATAAATATGCTTGGTCTTTGAGTACATTACAGGATTCTTAGAAATATTTATTGCACTAGTGTTGTCACAATATATAATCACTGGCTCAGTGATTACCTCATTCATCCCTTCCAACATGTATTTGATATAAGAAATGTTTGAATAGTTTGTAGTAGTAGCAACATACTCTGCTTCGGCAGTAGACTGAGAAATACAAGGTTGTTTCTTACTTTTCCAAGTAACAAGTCTTTCACCAAAGAAAAATGCTCCTCCGGTTGTCCTCTTTCTATCATCTATATTTCCAGCCCAATCTACGTTGGTGTCGACTCTTAGTTTAAACTTTCCTTGCTTAGGATACCATAATCCATATTCCTCTATTTTCTTTAGGTATCTCAAGATTCTTTTTACTACAACCTTGTGTGAATCTTTTGGATTGGTAGAAAATCAAGCAATGATCCCAACTGCATGTGCAATATCTCATCTACTATGTACTACATACATTAGTTTACGAATCATAGATTGGTACAATGTCTAGTTTACCTTTGTAGATTCATCATCTTTAGTCATTTTGTAGCTTGTGACCATCAGTGTTCCAACTAGCTTAGCATCTTCCATGCCAAATGTTCTTAATACTTCCTTTATGTACTTTGATGGTGTGATGAAAACTCCATCATTTTACTAAATAACCTACAAGCCTAGAAAGAATTTAATCTCTCCAAACATAGAAATTTCAAATTCTTTTCTCATCTCATCAGAAAATGATTTACAAATATGATCTTGTCCTCCAAATATTATATTATCCACAAATATTTCAACAATCAAAATAGTATCATCAGATTCTCCTTTCATATACAAATTGTTATTTTCACTAGTTCTTACAAAACCAATACTTAAAAGATAAGTATGCAACCATTCATACCAGGCTCTTGGTGCTTGTTTGAAACTATATAAATCTTTATGTAGTCTACATACTATGTCTTTGTGATTTGGATCAACAAACCCTTCTAGTTGTTCTATGTAGACCTCTTCTTCTAGTATTCCATTCAGAAAAGTAGACTTAACATTTATTTGATAGACTTTAAATTTCTTATGTGCAGCATATGCAAGTAACATGAGGACTCCTTCCAATCTAGCAATAGGTTCAAAAGTTTCACCATAATCTATGCCTTCTTCCTATGCATATCCCTTACAAACTAGTCTAGCTTTGTTTCTTGTAACCTCTCCATTCTCATTCAGCTTATTTCTAAAAGTCCATTTAGTACCTATAACATTCTTATCTTTTGGTCTAGGTACTAAATTCCATGTCTTTTTTTTCTCTATTTGTTCTATTTCTTCATTCATTGCATTTATCCATTCATCATTCTCAAGTGCAACCTTAACACTCTTCGGTTCAAACTCACAAACTAAGCATGTATTTTGTCTTAACTTACTTCTTGTCAACAGGCCAGCTTGCTTGTCTCTAATGATTTGATTCTCAGGATGATGTCTTCTAACAAATCTTTCCAACACTTGATCTCTCCTTTATTCTTCATTCTATTCAAGTTCAATTCTTTGCTTGGTAGCTTCTTCCTGTTCCTTGGTTTCCCTTTGTTGTTCCTTGGTGTTATTTTTCTGATGCTTAATCAACTTAGCCTGTGGCTTTGGTAGGTACTCTAGATGCTCAACATAAGTGAATCTACCATAGTCTTCTGACTTCTTATTTCTTTCTTCCACATTTTTATCATCAATTTCATCAACTCTGACATTAGCACTTTCAATCATCTTAGTAGTGACCTTATTCAGACACTTGTAAGCTTTTCTTTCAGATAGAATATCCAAGAAATATTCCCTCATCCCCTTTAGAGTCAAATTTCCCGTTCCTATCATCTTTTAGAATAAAACATTTGCTACCAAAAATTCAAAAGTAACTTACACTTGGTGTGTAGCCAAACCATAACTCGTAGGGTGTTTTGTTTGTGTCCTTCTTCAAGTGTACTCGGTTCAGAACATATACAATTGTGCTAACTACCTCTCTCTCTAGTATACTTGTGCAACATTCTTTTCTAACATCAGTATCCTTGCATAATCAACAATTGATCTATTTCTCCTTTCAGCAATCCCATTCTATTATGGTGTTCTAGGAGCAGAAAGCTATCTTTTTATGCCATGCTCATTACAATAGTTAGTGAATTCATCAAAACTAAACTCACCAACTCTATCATACCTCAAGTATTTTAGTTCGTTCCTAGTTTCTTTTTCTACTTTTTCTTTGTACCATTTAAATATTTTAAATGCCTCAGATTTCTCTTTTAAAAACATGGAAGTCATCAATCTAGTGTAATCATCAACAAATAGAATAAAGTATCTATCTCCATAGTAGCTCTTAGTTCTCATGGGACCACATAGGTTGGTGTGAACTAACTCCAAGATTATTTTTGTTGAATAGTCTTTACTCTTAAAACTAGATTTTGTCATTTTCCCCTTTTGACATTTATGACACATAAAATGATTAGGCTTTGTTAGGCTAGGAAGACCTCTAACCTTTTTCTTTCCACAGAGCTTAATCATGTTATCAAAATTTACATGACATAACCTTTTATTCCATAACCATGCATCCTCATTTTTCATTAGTAAACAAGAAGTCTTAGCATTGTCAAGAAAAAATAAGTTACCTTTATATTGCCCTCTTGTTCTGACAAGCTTTCCACTTTCATCAAATATCTTTACCTTCTTTCTTTCAAAAGCTTCTTGGTGACCTGAGTTGTTAAGATGTGCCACACTTTGCAAATTGTAATTCAGTCCATTTATCCAATAAGCATTATCACATTTGATTTTATCATTTATCAATAAAAATCCTTTTCCTCTAACCATACATGGTGTATCATTGCCCATTCTTACTGATCCTCCATTATAATTCTCAACATAATCAAACTTTTCTTTATCACTAGTCATGTGATGTGTATAGCCACTATCTATGATCCAAGTATCATTTTTACTAACTTTAGAAATGAGTGTTGTCTGTACATACCTTTATTCTTCCACAGAATCATCTTTCATTGCAACAAATACTAATTCAACATTATCATCTGTGTCGGTATTAGTATCATTCTCCTCGACAATGTAACATACCTTTTTGCCCTTATCTCTATGATCTTGGTTGTCTCTGTTGTAGTGTCGATAACTTCTATTGTTTCTCCTTCCATAGCTTCCTTCACCAGATTGATCTTTGTTTCTATCTTCATCTTTCTTGTTCGGTCATCTAGCAGCAATATGACCAACTTCTTTATAGTTAAAACATGCTAAAGGTAATTTACCCTTATATCTACCTTTACCTTTAGGTAATCTCCAAGCCATAAGAGCTTCAAGTTCATCAAGCTCATCATCAGTATTGCTCTCACTATCATTCTTTATATTATGTCTACTGCTAGACTTACCAATCTTTAGAGAAGACATGAAAGAAGACTCAACAGATGGTACAACACTATTATCAAAATTGTTTAACTCAAAAGTTGTTAGCTTACCAATCAGACTATCAAGAGTGAGATTATTGCCAGGTGCAGACCTCATTTCATGTATTGTAGATATTCTGATTGCATAAGTAGGCAACAAGGTTCTTAGAATTTTACTTACCACTATCTCTTTATCAATGACACCACCAAATCCTCTAATAGCATTGACTACCTCCTTTATTTGGTTTGTATATTGTACTATGTTTTCTCCTTCCTTCATTTTCATATCGTCAAACCTACCTCTTAGGATTTTAGCTTTGGCTCTGTTGACATTAAAATAACCTCCATAGACTCGAGCAAGTTTATCCCACATCTCCTTTGTAGTTGTGCAATCTTTGACATCCTCGAATTCAACATCAGATAGAGAAAAAATAATCTCTATCATAGTAATGTTGTGTTCATGTTGATCTTTCAGTTGATCAAGAGTCGATGGTCTAGTCATCGGTTGTAAGTAGTCATTCTCAAGTAGATGTAAGGTAGAGTCTCTGATTCCAAGTATATGTAGTTTCATTCAACTTTTCCATATGGTAAAATTATCCTTGTTCAGCTTTGGCACCTACCTCTTATACATCTTGTGATCCTTCTGCTGAAGTCCTTAAAACTCTATTCCAAGAAACCAATGCTCTGATACCAATTGTTAGAATAACTAAGAGGGGGGGTGAATCAGTTAGATTAGTTATCCTACAGTCCCAAATCTCAAGATGTAACTTTAAAAACAATTTCAGCAAACTCTGTAGCTCGGTAACAGAAACTCTTAAACTATTTGTGCTTTTACTGATTACCAGTTAATTTACTCACAATAATTACTGATCAAATCAAATATGTAGTATTTAAAGTGTGACAATAAGCAATCATCATAGAAACACATAACATAATGATTTAATGTGGAAACCCTATTAAGAGAAAAACCACCTAGGACTGGTAACCCAAAATAATTTTCACTCTTTTGAAGTGATCTTGGTGAAGAGCCAACCTTGTTAAAGGTTACAAACACATTGTTAGGTGTGACCTTGTTAGAGGATTTAAGACCAACAGTTATCATTCAACCATCATTCACTATGGGGTTGATAGGATAACAATGTACATTCATTGAATGACATGGGGCATAACATAAGACGGTTAAGTCCACTCGGTTAAGAGATTTTTCTGTATCAATGGTTAAACTAAAATAGTAGTTGATCTGATTACAATACAACTTATCTTGTAGATTTTTAGATCTATTCTAAGCCCATACAAATCCTCTGATCAATATATCAATTCACTTCCTTAACTTACTTTCACTCGGTAATATCTCTCTGACGCTCGGTACTGTTCTGTAGTTTGATTCTCCTTTAACTAGTTTGATCAAGCATGCATGAAAATGTATTCATGCAAAATCTCTGTAGTCTTCTTTCTTCTGACATGTTCCAATAAAGAAACTCATATCTCTTATATAGACAGATAAACCATTTTCATATCAACTATTAGATTTTGTTGCTTAATCTCCTTCATAGATTTTTCCTCTTAAACCTTTCTCAGTGGTTGTGTTAGTAACACATTTCAATTCCATCCTTTAGATCTTCTCCGAATTTTGTCAGTCATGGATCTTATAAAAAAATTTATCCTCAATCTCGAAATCATAAAAATTTCTTGCTCATCAATTTATGTCGGCTAAACTTAAGCATTTAATACTTTCATCCATAGTCAGTTAACAAAGAAATGTGTTGGTGAACACAAGCTCGGTTAATACTATCGCTCGGTATATGCAACACTGTCTTAGTGTATAGTGAAGTTCTTCATTTACCGACCACATTGCCTTGTACATTTTTCTTCCTTCTCCATAATAGATTAATGCAACATAATCAAGTCAACAACATGAATTCATAGACTCATCAATAAGTTACCCAAAGTATTCTTTATCCTCATCTGTTGTATCCATCTTCCTCTATGCAGATATCTCAATTGTTCATCTCTTCTCTCCTCTTTACATATTTCTAGATATTTGTAACTAACATGATAAGTACTGTCAAACTAGTTGACATCAATGACAATATAATGACCAATTTAATTATCTTACATATCATTTCAGTACTCGGTGATCTCTAATTACTGATCTTTAAGTCATTTAGGTATTCAATCAGTTGTAGTTCATCACATAGTATGGTATACCATATCTCCACCATAGGACCCTTAGGATGTGCTCTTTGTCGAACCAAATCTTTCACAAATTTGAAGTGCCTCTGAACCATCCACATTGATCTTGTGTGTATAGGTCCACACAATTCAATCTCCTCAACTTGGTGTATGAGGTAGTGTTCTTGTGCATTAAAAAAAGTTGAAGGTAGAAACTTTTGCATTTCACACATTAGATGAGGAATTTTTCTCTTCTAATTTTTTATATCTTCTTTATGGATTTCTTTAGATAACAACCACTTACAAGATATTCAAGACACAAATATATTAATGAGACTTTACAAAATAATATACAATATATTACATAGCAAGTAAAATAAATCACAAATATACTATCTATATAATAAATTGAACAAATATCACTACTTACCTCATTTATTTTTCAAGAACATATATAACTTGCTTGACATTATTGTCGAAGTGTTCTAGGAGAGATAGAGGTAGAACATACTGCACCAATTATAAAATGATATACTCATTATTTTCTAACATACAATCAAATTTACATGTTGTATACAAATCTATAGTAAATACACAAGAACATGAATTACCTTAACGAAGGTATGCCAATCATGCATTTTCATTGTTGACCCAAATTCACTTTTTTTTTTTATATGAGATTGTTTACGTTCATTGCAAATCCTGTGAGAAATCAAATTTTTCGTATGACTTTTTTTATAGAATTGCTTTGCTGCTTTGTTAATAACTAAGGAAGGAAAATTAAATTAATATGATCTCCATTTCTATTTGATTGAATGACAATTTTCATTGCATGATTAGATTCCTGATTATTACTAAAAAAATTGACAATTTTTCCTTTGTCACGCCTTCCATCCAATATTTTCCATAATGTCTCTACTATATTCTTTCCAATATGCACAGTATCAAACAAATTCACAATTTGTAGCTTCTTGTAGTAGAGAAAGCTACTAAATTGTTTGGGATAACTTTTTAGTCCCTTTGGAAGGTGGTCATTGATGCCTTGATGACCCTCACGCTCATCAATTACATCATTAGTAAACAAAAAATATATAAAAATGTAAATTCTAAATAAAAATCATTAGATGGAATGGCATTACCCCAATGATTAATTCTATTATATTCCAAATTTCATAGGCAAAGTGTCATTCTTTGTGGCTTTGATGCAGTCTCTTCTTTCCTATTGAAAATATATTTTTTTAGTATTTTGACACTTATGATATCTATGGAGGAAGTACCTTTACTCATCAAACACCTTCTTTCCTAAAATTTTTGAGTGACAAGATTTTATCTTGGGACCACAAAATGGACATGCAAATTTTCCTTTTGTTTAAAGACCTACAAGATCATATATAATTGGAATAAATATGTGAATTTTTATCTTATAATTATCATGTGCAACTTGAAAACTATAACATACCATAAAAAATGTGTTATCCCTAGGGCATCATGAATTGTCTATACAAGCATTGCATGAAATTGAAATTGTCTTTGTCCTATTGGTCAAGAGACATCCTACATAGTGAAACTATTCCTTAAATCCAATAACTCGTTCATAAGAGTCTCACTATATGCATTCATATCTTTAACTTGGTACTTACCTAGTTGAAAGAACAAAAACATTACATAATTATTATGACCATTTTATTGCAGTATTTATAATGTAATGTAGATGAATATTAAATTAAAAAATACCTGGAAAAATCATTGCCAATATTATGTGCTCCCTCTTTATTGACATCCATGGAAGAATGCTAGTTTTAATAACAAAAACAAGCCAAACTGAGTAAATAGATCTCAACTCTCCAAATAGATCGACATCATCCGCTGCCAATGAAAGCCTGAGATGATGAGATTCTTCTTTAAAGTGTGGCCACTTTTCCTCTTTATCCATAAATTCAAAACCATCTACATACCTTTGAATAATTTCATCTTGACTTCTATTTCTTTCATGGTAAACCATAAATTGTTTCAAGTTAGTGCACCTAGATAATTGTTATAAATGTGGAATAATGGGAATATAACCAACAACCTTGCAAGGAACCTTTTTTTTTAGTTGATCTATTTAATATCTACTGATATTAAATTCAAGGCATTTTGTTGCAAATTCATGTTGTTTATGATATATAATATGATCATTGGGACATGCATCTATTGCTTGATATCCCATTCTAATATCTTTCAAAATGATAGATAATTCTCTATATGAGCGAGGTAGAATATTTTATGGTGGTAACAAAAACTCACTTATCAATCTACAACAAAAAATATAATTTGTTAATATAAATAATATTAATGGTACATGTTTTACCATTTATTAACTATAATGAAATTACAAGAAAAATAGATGAAAAAAGATGACATATATGACATACCTTAACATACATGAGATTGTTATGTTGGATAAACCTTTCATAACCTTCAAGTTCACCAACAACAATATAGTGGAGAGAAGAGTTGTTTGGGAGCTTTCGTAAAGGGGCACATATATCTTCTCAAGTAGAGTTAAATCATGAAAAACATCAAGGTCATCTTGATCATCATGATCAGTTGCACCAGTACTAAATGTGTCATGGATCAATGTATTTGTACCATCATATTCAATTGTGTTTTCTAGTGCATGATCATCTTCTTCCACAGGATCATAATATTCAGCTTCAATATTCACATCTCCATGTTCCACCACTTGGAAAACTACATTCTCAAGGTTGTGGTGGTCCATATCATGTGTCCTAGGATGCTCCACCTATATAAAAATGATCAACATAAATAAATGATGAAGGGTGCTCCCCTTAATACAACAAACACATAACAGAAATAGAGAAACCACAACAATATGCAATAACAAAAAATTGGCTTCTTATTATCTCCACAAATGTGGAATTACAAACTTTCAGAATTACAATATGCAAAGCCACATGGGCATTCCCTTACAATATTCTATAGGACAAAGCCTCGAACTATTACCCAGATCTACTACCCAGAACTATTCTGAACTACCTAAGACAATAATATAGCCTTCCTTATATAGGCAATTTTCCATTGCATGGGAAGGTTCCAAAATTTTAGCCAATAAGGCCGACCAAACTTAGAATTATTTTATTTTACATTTTATTACATCATAGTCAGCTCAAGATAACCTTTGAAACCCGAACAGAAATTTTGAAGAAAATTATTTTTTGCAAATTCAGGTGGCCCAACTTCCGAAGACCATAAGTCATCACCAGTTGACCCGATCGGCTATTATAACCCCATTTCGGAAATGCCACGAAGCGCTCTACAGGCTTGACCCATAAAAGTGCCCATCACCCAAATTTTCAACTTCATCCGGGGCCTCTAAAGCCTTCAAAACTGAGTTCAAAGTTTCTGTACCCTGCTGCCAATACCAAAAATCTTCAATATCTTCCAATATACACTTGATCTGGAAATGAAACTTTACTGGCAGACTTATATGACCAAAATGAACCTCCAAAAAAGAAATCATATCATTTCGAGCACATACAAAAATTATCAAAATATAGTAACTTTCCATAAATAGCAGCTCTGCACAAAATAGCCCTTATTGAAAATAAAAAAATAGAAATATTTTTTTTTTTTGGGGTGATGCAAGATTGCTCTTACACCCAGGATGCTCCTACGTCAAACACCCAGGGTAATTTGAGAAGTGACCCTGTCACGACTCAGGTGTGCAGAGGAAAACCAAGACGGCTAACCTCCTCCTTTGTCAGCCATGATGAATCTTCAACAGGTCGTCCTTTCCACTTGACTAGATATTCCTCATATGTCTTGTTCCTTGTGCTTCTGCCAACACGACTGTCCAGTATATCTTCAATCTCCTTAGTCTCTGAACTAGTTGCTGGAATACTCCACTGTGCTGCTGTGATCTCATCTTCAACACCTCCTTCATGATACTCTGTCAGATCTAAAATGTTAAACACTGGTGAAATATTTAGCTTAGTAGGCAATTATACCTCATATGCGTTTCCTAAATCATGTTTCTTCAGTATCCTACATGGTCCAAACTTCTTCATTTTTAGCTTGTTATATGTACCAACTGGAAACCGCTCCTTCCGCAAATGAACCATGACTTCATCACCAACCTGAAATTCCTTATACCTCATTTTCTCATCTGCCTTAGCCTTATACTATGCGTTCATCTTGGTAATATGCTTCCTCACCTCCCCATGGATCTTCTTCAAGTGTTCTGCAAAATCCTCAACTTCAACACTACTTATTTCTCCTTTATCTATCTTCCTCAATTCAGATGCATTTCTTGGACTACTTCCATATACAATCTGGAATGGTGATTTACTAGTGCTCCTATTGACAGAATTATTGTATGCAAATTCCGCTTGTGGTAAAATCAAATCCCATCCTGTTGGCTTATCTCCAACCAAACATCTCAGCAAATTTCCCAAACTCCTATTCACCACCTCTGTCTATCCATCAGTCTGTGGATGATGTGATGAGCTGAACTTCAAATCTATCTTCAACTTCTTCTACAATGTCTGCCAAAAACATCCAACAAACTTAGTATCTCAATCTGAAACTATGGTCTTTGGCAAGCCATGTAGTCTCACCACTTCTCTGAAAAACAATTCTGCTACATGAACAGCATCATTAGTCTTCTTGCAGGGAATGAAATGTGCCATCTTTGAAAATCTGTCAACCACTACAAAAATTGAATCATGTCCCCGCTGTGTCCTCGATAAACTAAGAACAAAGTCCATACTGATATCCTCCCAAGGCTTCTCTGGTACAGGTAATGGCTGATACAACCCTAAATTCTCCTTCACTCCTTTCACCATCTGACATACTCTGCAACTCTATAAAAACTTCTTCACATCTTGCTGCAACTGTGGCCAATAATAATTTTCACTAACCAAAGCAAGAGTTTTATCATGACCAAAACATCTAGCCAATCCTCCACTATGCTTGTCCTTGATGAGATTCTCCCTCATAGAACTTCATGGAATGCACAACTGACTCCCTTTGAATAGCATATCATCCTGGATGATGAAATCTAGCCATTTCATCCTATCTAGAGTAACAAGTTCTGTACAAGCTTTCCAAGCTTCACCAAAATCAGGATCCTTTGGATACAAATTCTTGAGTTTCTTGAACCCAACCACCTCAATCTGCATTTCTGTCAGCAATAGTTGCCTTCTGCTAAGAGCATCTGCAACCCTATTAGACTTTCCACTCCTGTGTTTCAAAACAAATGTATAACTCTGCAAAAACTCAACCCATTTCAAATGCCTTTGATTCAATTTTCCTTGACTATTCAAATATTGCAAAGCTTGATGATCAGTATACAAAACAAACTCCTTAGGAAGCAGATAATGTCTCCACTTCTTTAATGCCTAAACTATAGCATAAAATTTCTGATCATAAATAGAATACTTCCTCTTGGCATCATTTAACTTCTCACTGAAATAAGCAATAGGTTTACCTTCTTGGCTCATAACAGCTCCTATTGTAGTACCACTAGCATCACAATCTACTTGAAACACCTTATTAAAATCTGGAAGTGCTAAAACAGGTTGTTCTGTAACTTTTTGTTTCAACAATTGAAAACTCTTTTCTACCCCATTAGTCCACTTAAACTCTTTTCTATCCCCTCTCATTGTTTCAGTCAAGGGTCCATAAATACTGCTAAAATTTTTGATAAACTTTCTGTAAAAGCTAGCCAAACCATGAAAAGATCTTACCTCGGTAGCACTCCTTGGAGTAGGCCATTCAAGGATAGCCTGTACCTTCTCTGGGTCCATTTTTAGACCTTCTGCTGAAACTACAAATCCCAAATACACTAACTCTTTCTTCACAAAACAACACTTCTTCAAATTAATCAACAATTTCTCTTCTCTCAGCTTCTCAAATACCATACGAATATGCATCATATGCTCCTCCAATGTCTTACTAAAGATCAGAATATCATCTACATAAACAATGACAAACTTACCCAGAAATTCTTTCAGGACCTCGTTCATGAGCCACATGAAAGTGCTCGGTGCATTGGTTAGCCCAAAAGGCATGACTAACCACTCATACAGTCCTTCCTTTGTCTTGAAGGTAGTCTTCCATTCATCTCCTTCTCTGATCTGAATCTGATGATATCCACTCTTCAGATCTATCTTTGAGAAATACACAGCTCCACTCAAACAGTCCATAATATCATCCATTCATGGTAATGGAAACCTGTACTTGATTGTGATTTTGTTTATTGCCCTAGAATCTGTACACATCCTCCATTCTCCATTCTTCTTTGGTGCTAATACCGTTGGTACAGCATAGGGACTCAGACTCTCTCGAATCAACCCCTTCTGTAACAGTTCAAGTACTTGTCTGTTCAACTCCTCACTTTCTGTAGGTGTCATTCTGTGTGCTGCCTTATTTGGCAAACTCGCTCCTGGGATCAAGTCCATCTGATGACTGATCTTCCTGATTGGTGGTAATCCATCAGGCACGTTATCAGATACAATATCCTGAAACTCATTCAACAAATCTGCAACTTCTACAAGAACATCTTCTACTTCCTCTTTACCAGCTTTTGGAATTAAAGCAAAACATACATGCTCATGCCTCATACCTTCTAGGAAATTTCTTCCATCAAAAAAAGTTATCCTTGCATTACCACATACCTTTTCTTTAGTCTCCTTCAATAGTTTTAGCTTATGTCGCACTCCATCCTTTGTCAGGGAATAGGTATTCGCACGACCATCATGTACAACACATCTATCAAACTACCATGGTCTACCCAACAACATACGACATGCATCCATAGATATGATATCACACAGTACCTCATCTTGGTATCTGCCAATCTTGAACTTCACCAGGCATTGTTCATTGACCATGACCTTGTGGTCATCCTGTACTCAGGCAATCCAGTATGGATGTGGGTGTTTCTGTCTCTTGAGCTTCAACTTTGTCACCATCTCTTCTGACACCAAATTGTCAGTGCTTCCACTATCGATAATCACATCACAGCATTTACCTTCACACTTGCACCAGGTGCGAAACAAGCTCCTCCTTTGCTCAGGTTCATTCTCACCACTCAACAGGACTCTTTTGTTAATCAACGTTTCTCCTCTTTCAGCATCTTCAAAATTTGATGATCTGACATCTTCATCTACATGTGCAACTCTGGCTTGGCCTTCATTTCTCCTGTCTGTTCTACCTTGGCGCTGAGGACATTCAAATTCCCTATGACCTTCTTCTCCACAATGAAAACATGTTCCATGGAAGCCTCCTCTTCCAAATCCTTGTCCTCTTCCTCTTCCTCTCTGATCTCTATTATTCTGATCCTGGAAGTGACTGGAATTATTTCATCACTGATTCTGACTGCTACTGGCCTAATCCTTCTTTTTTAGATCTTCATTTCGGCCACCATATGACCATCCACCAGATCATCCACCGCGACCTCTTCCATTTTGTTTGCTCTCAAACTTCTTGTTCAGCTTTTCCTCTACTTTTAGGGCAAACTGGTATGCCTCTTCAATACTGTTCATTCGAACCAGATTCAGCTCCTCCTGAATGCTTGGCCTTAACCCATTAAGGTATCAGGCAACTTTCTCCTTATCAGCTTCTGCATGGCCTGTTCTGATGAGAAGTCGATAGAACTCCTCTGTATACTCCTGAATACATCTTCCTGCTTGCTTCAAACTCTGCATTTTCTTTAGTAGGTCAAGCTCATAATCAATAGGAATGAACTGTCACTTCAATTTATCCACCATCCAATCCCATCTCATGATTTTCTCCTTTCCCCTTCTATTTCGCTCCAACTGAATCTCTTGCCACCATATCTTCGCATGACCTTTCAGTCTAGCCTTCACAAATTTGACCCTATCAGGATCCTCAACATCTTCATACTCAAAATATTCCTCACATTCATTGATCCAGTCGATCAATTCTTCTAGGTTAAGATTTTCAGAAAATGTAGGAACCTCAATCTTAGGTCTTTTCCCAATCTTGGAAATCACCCGAAAAAGTCTTTCTTCCTCCTGGTTCACAATTTCAACTTCTCCTTCTTGATATTCTTCTTCGGCTTCATCCTCTCTTTCATCTCTGACATTAAGATTCATTCATCTGTGAATCTCTTCTTGCAATGCTTGCACTTGTCTCTGTAGCTCTCTAACCTCAGGTGTCACAGCACTAGCTCTTCTGCCACGTTCTTTTCATGGAGGCATTTTTGTGATGCGCATTGAAACCCTAACCATGGTCCTGGTGCAAACTACCTCACAGTCAGCAATCTATTTACACACTCAAGAAAACCTGCTCTGATACCACTTGATGAAGGGTGCTCCCCTTAATACCACAAACACATAACAGAAATAGAGAAACCACAACAATATGCAAGAACAGAAAATTGTCTTCTTATTATCTCCACAAATGTGGAATTATAAACTTTCAAAATTACAATATGCAAAGCCACATGGGCATTCCCTTACAATATTCTATAGGAAAAAGCCTCGAACTATTACCCAGATCTACTACCCAGAACTATTCTGAACTACCTAAGACAATAATATAGCCTTCCTTATATAGGCAATTTTCCACCGCCTGGGAAGGTTCCAGAATTTTAGCCAATAAGGCCGACCAAACTTAGAATTATTTTATTTTACATTTTATTACATCATAGTCAGCTCAAGATAACCTTTGAAACCCGAACAGAAATTTTGAAGAAAATTATTTTTCGCCAATTCAGGTGGCCCAACTTTCGAAGACCATAAGTCATCACCAGTTGACCCGATCGGCTATTATAACCCCATTTCAAAAATGCCACGAAGCGCTTTACAGGCTTGACTTGCGTAAGCGCCCATCACCCAAATTTTTGACCTCATCCAGGGCCTCTAAAGCCTTCAAAACTAAGTTCAAAGTTTCTGTACCCTGCTGCCAATACCAAAAATCTTCAATATCTTCCAATATACACTTGATCTGGCAATGAAACTTTATTGGCAGACTTATATGACCAAAATGAACCTCCAAGAAAGAAATCAGATCATTCCGAGCACATACAAAAATTACCAAAAAATAGTAACTTTCCATAAATAGCAGCTCTACACAAAATAGCCCTTATTGAAAATAAAAAAATAGAAATTTTTTTTTTTTTTTTGGGTGATGCAAGATTGCTCTTACACCTAGGATGCTCCTGCATCAATAAACCATGATCATGATCTCATCATCAAGTGATTTATTATGCATATAAATTTTTAAAATGATATAATGAATACCTTACCAATGGACGATAATCATGCCCTCCTTCAATGTGACCATGTTGCCTATAATGTTTCTTAGTTGTTCTGATTAAAAGTCTTGTAGTCTTTAATCCCTTACAATTTTTGCAGGGATAATAAAAATTTTCATCACCTTTTCTTTTCAAGCTAGATCACAATGTAGAAATTTTCTCCTTATTTTGTTCTTTGTTGATATTATCTGACATGATCTTTCTTTTTAGGAAAAAAAATTGGGCTATGGAAACTTTGGTCTAATATAACCTTCACAAACTAAGAAAAATGAAATCAGAATTACAGAAGTATTCTTAGAACTACTTATATAGAACTTGAAATGTTAGTTATGAAATGATGTTTTAGTATAATATACTGAATTGAAATACTTAAACATGGAAAAATTGCAAAATTAACCATAACCATTGAACATTCAACATAGTGACATAGTACTTGGGTACTACAAGTACTCGGTGTGGGGATGTCCCAGGGATAGGTACTTTGAGGATTTGTGGAGATCAACATAACTCCAATTTATGATTTATAAGTAAACTTAAAGAATATGTATATTTTTCTGCTAGGCTTGGATTCAAACCTATTCCCTTGGCAAATGCGCCATTCTTCTGATATCTCGTAACAATGCCCACCAAGAGGGACACATGAACATGAAATCTTTAAAGATGTCCCTGTCTATTTTGATGCTTTTATAATTTTATCAACTTAAATTTGATTTTTTTATAATTCCTAATTTTCAAATGTAACAATTCATTATTGGTTAGCCATCAATATTTAATCAAACAAAACACCATATTTCTAATTTGTGGCAAAGATGACCTTTGTACTCTTGTGGCACTTGGTTCACTTAAGTAACCTTAGAGCCTTGAATTTATCATGACATTTCCACAATGAAGATCATCCTCTAGGAGCATACCAAAATCTTAAGGGGTTAAGGGTTTTTTTTCACTCATGAGTATCTAGCATTGCAACAACTAATTTTTAGGAAAAACAAACCTAGAAAATTGGACCTGCAGTCATTAAAATGGCCATATCTTGCTTAATATTCCATAAAAGTCAATAAAAATGGACTTTAAATAGAAAGATAATTCATAATCCTAAATGTTCCAATAGGTTTCCAATTTTAAAAAATCCATACACAATTGGGCCAAGCTCTGCAAAAATGAATTTTACAGATAAAATTACAAAAATAGTTATATTTTTATTGAAAAATTTCACCAATGTCATCTTCAACCCCATGCCTTAACCTAAAGAGGAATTTTATATATTTCTTGATCCTTTCCAATGGTTCTAACTATAATTTGAATTTGGTTAGTCGTTGGAACCATAATTTGGACCAATGTTGCTTGACAACTTGTAAAAGTTGTCAACCAACTTTAATATGTTTTTGATAAAATTTTCCAAATGACTTCAAACCTACCAAAATAGTTTCCAACATGATATAAATTATTTGAAGACACAAATTACATCATTTTCAACCATCATGGTCACATTTTACATAGTTTGACCAAGGTTGACCTATCAAGAACTTGTAGGTCAATATGACACAATTGGCATCAAAGGATGTACAAAGTGAGTTGAAATGATTGGAAATGACTAAAAAATGACTCTAAATTGTGCTTAAGTACCTTATTACATCTTGAAACAACAAAAAACAAGAAATCATAAAAAAATCCTCTATATGACATCAATGTAACCAAGGTGCTCCTGCACCAAAACATCTCTACTATCTTATGTAATAGAGAATACTTATTTCTTTTAGAAATATTTCCATTCATATCATAGTGGATCCATTAACATATAATAGTGATATGTAATGGAAAAAAATATAAGTGTAACATAGTTTTGGAATCAAAGAAGATGAAATAGTAGAGGAATGATGTCATTTGGATTAACATAGTTGAGACTAAAGAAGGATAGCTATAAGATTTTTCTTTGGTTCTCATGGGAAGGTAAAAATTACATGAAAATGTAGTCATAATGGAAATTTATGAAGTGTAGTGAGACACATAGTAATCAAAATAGTCAATGATACCTATTTGACCTCTTCATGGGAAAATTTGTTTAAACTGAATCCTAGACTTTTCTAGGTGGGTTTTATGTGTTTAAAAATGGTAAAAAAAAAGGTCACTTAAAAATCCTTTAATGTATGATAGTAAAGTAAATTAACGATGCTCTGATATTAAAAGGTTAAGTTTATTTCACTATATTGGTTGGTGAGATTGAAAGTCTTAAAGAGAAAAATAAGTTTTTCACTTTGTGTGAAATTCAAAAAGCACGAAAGTCAAGTTCATTTGAACAATTGGATGGAAGTATTTTATTGAATTAACCCCACAAGGAAACTTGAGTTTCAACCTCTTCCTTGGTATGGGTTAATTTTTTTATGCCCTGTCAATGCTTGCAAGAAAGGAAAGAAATGAATCCCTACAAATAGAAAGTTTTCAAAAGAATAGAAAACTTTTAGATGAATGAACAGTAACAAATTCAAGAGCCATAAATTTTCATTAAGGAAATAACACTCTTGATTTCCATGAATAGAAATTCATAAATCAATAACATCTTCTCAAAGAATAATGGTTTTCTAAAGAAGAATGTGAAAACCTCATGCATAGAGAAAAAAAAATTTATCAAAGTATCAATGTTCTTAAGAGGACAATGTAAACAAAAATTCATTTGAGTTAAAAATAAGTAATATCTTAAGGAACAATCAAGTTTCATGGAGATGGTTGTGAATTAGATGAAGACAAGGGAAATCTATTGAGGGGATCTTAATGCATGAATTGAATCCAGGGTAGGGTTTCTTATTTGAACCAACATTGAATATATTGTAAAAGATTTGATTTCGTTGTCTTTTACAAAATACTCTAGAATAGATAATGAGGCTAGATTTGATTCATTCATTTTCAAATTATTAACAAGAATTCTATATGGTAAAATCCCCATTGGATTGAAGATGTAGACCTTCCAATGTGGTTGAGGAGCAGTGTTGATGGCTTATTTCCTATCACAATATAGGGTGGAGTGATTAAGTCCTTTGAGAATACATGCACCTCAAAAATATGTCATTTCATGTAATGTAATGATTGTAATATTTTCACAAAAAATGATTTTAGATGCAATGTTATCAGAGTGTGTAGAAAAACACAAGGTTTTAGAGGATCAATGGATAAATATCGATGAAACCCTGATAGGATAAAGCATCGATGGATAAATATCTAAGAAAATATTTTGAAGGCTTTCCTATTGAACTAACCTAGCACATGCACCTTTGTGTCAAATATGCCTCCAACTAATTTTTTGAATGTGGCCACATATTATAATGAACCCTCATACATTACTTACATCTAGATAGTATATTTTTGTATTCCTTACCTTTCCTTTATCTAGACTATGCAGGATCCTCAACAAAAGGGTTGACAATTGTTAGAAGTAGTGGTTGTCGTTGCACCAAAAGATTGACCTATTAATGCCCGATACAATCACTAGACTTATAGAAGACATAGGAGGCAATTAAGACATGTCATGAATCCCGAGGGGAGCACTGACCATTTTTCCAACAATCTCCCCCTCAGCGTTACCTGAGGGGATTTGAATATGTGACCAAGCTCTCATACCACATGTTAGAAGTAGTGGTTTATGTCACCAAAAGATTGACTTGTTAATGCCCAATACAACCACTAGACTTATAGAAGACACAGGAGGCAGTTAAGCCATGTCACAAATCCTAAGGGGAGCGCTAACCATTTTTTGAACAACAATGTCTATACTCAATTATTTGTTTCCACCAAAGGTGACAGAATCACAAAAAATATATACATGTAATTAACACCAACATCATAAGCATTAAATTTGTAATTTGATAAATAATAAATACATTAAATATATGAGTAATAATATAAATATATGTATCATAAATAACATATGTATCTTTATAAACATTTTTAATCCATCACATATGCATCATAAATCACATATGTATCATCATAAACATGTAATCCATCACATATGTATCATAAATCACCATCCATCACATAGCTAATAAATAATCCACATTCTATAAATAAACAAAAGTTTAAAAAATTTCACACAAAATGAGGGCTATTTGAAACTATCTCTAACTCCATCTCCTAGGGGTGGCATGGTTCTACTATTAGGACTCGCTAGAGGTGGAACATGAATTAAAAACATCAAAAGGTACATCATAAATTAATTATGTAATGGCATTATAATTCAAATATAATGCATTAATTATGTAACCATATAAGTCAAACAAATTTCTATCAAGAAATCAATATCAAATAGATAATATACTAATCGCATGACTCATACATTTCATTCATGTCATTGATCTTCTTCTTCATCCAACTCATCATCATCATCATCATCATCATTGTCATCTTCATTGTCATCTTTGTCATCGTCATCGTCATCATCATCATCATTATCATCATCATCATCATCATCATCTTCATCGTCGTCATCATCATCTTCATCATCATCATCGTCATCATCATCATCATCATCATCATTGCCATTGTCATCATCATCATCAGCGTCGTCATCATCGTCATTGTCGGTGTCATCATCATCATTGTCGGTGTCATCATCATCATCTTCATTGGCATCGTCATCGTCATTGCCATCATCATCATCATCATCATCATCATAGAAATTTTTTAATCCATCACATATGTTTTAATCCATCACATATGTATCATAAATCACCATCCATCACATAGCTAATAAATAATCCACATTCTATAAATAAACAAAACATTAAAAAAATGTCACACAAAATGAGGGCTATTCAAAACTCTCTCTAACTCCATCTCCTAGGGGTGGCATGGTTCTACTATTAGAACCCACTAGAGGTGGAACATGAATTAAAAATATCAAAAGGTACATCATGAATTAATTATGTAATAGCATTAGAATTCAAACATAATGTAATAATTATGTAACCATATAAGTCAAACAAATTTCTAAGAAGAAATCAATATCAAATAGATAATATACTAATCACATGACTCATACATTGCATTCATGTCATTGATCTTCTTCTTCATCCTCATCATCATCATCTTCATCATCGTTGTTGTCATTGTCATCACCATCACCATCATCATCATCATCATCATCATCATCATCATCATCATCATCATCATCATCATCATTGTCATCACCATCACCATCACCATCATCATCATCATCATCATCATCATCATCATCATCGTCATCGTCATCATCGTCGTCATCATCATCTTCATCTTCATCATCTTCTTGAACATTTCTGTCAAGAACATCATCTACTAACTCTCGATCGTGATCATCATCTACTTATTTGGTATCTTCTTCTTCCATCACATTATACTTTATTGGCCTTCCTCTTGAATCATGTCTAAGAACAAATGACCAACCCAATTTATATGCAACCTCTAAGTAAAATAATTGCTCACATTGGCTTGGAAGAACATAGGACTCATCTCTAACTAGCTTAAATGATCTTGTATTAACCATTATAAATCTCTTATCGTGTTCAATAATATTTCTATCATGATCATTTTGATTCATTCGTAGCCTATACCATTGCATGACGAACATAACTAATATGAAGGAATTAAAGTCATACTCAAGTATATCATTGAAAAATGTTATAGTATCAATTTTGAGAGTCTTGAGGATGTATGTCATTTCTAGATAAAATATTAGTCACCTCAAAGACTTTAGCTATCCCAAAATCACAAGTTTTCTTTGTGTCATCCAATTTTTTGATGTGAGCACCACATAGCATTGTGGTGTTCAACCTACAATATGCAAACATGTAAAAATTATTGCATCGTGAGTTGATAAACATATAATTTAATATTGGTCAAATGTATGCAATATATATAGTTAAAAAAATAAATAATATGGGTGATTAATAAATTTGTACATACCTGTTTATCTCTTAAACCATATGTTTTAAATCAATTTCCCTTGGCATAACATTGGAATCTCCATTATGATGAGATTCTTTAACCAACGAACGCACACATTCCCATGTCAATGTGTAGCCAAGATTTTTACATCATTTAATCCATACCATCATCCAATCAATATTGTTTGCAATATACAAATGTAGTGCATCCCACTCTCGACCAACTATACAAAAAATAAATAGACAACTTACAATTGATGTATATTGAGTATTGAGAATTAATTAACTATAATATATATATATATATATACATACATACATACATACATACATACATACATACATACATACATACATACATACATATGTATGTATGTATGTATGTATATATATATACCAAATATAAAATATATTCAAATTAATGTCCATGAACATCTTAAAATTACCTCAAGTACTTTTGTCAATCAACCTTTCCACATCAAGTACACCCCTTTTAATTTGTTAATGGAGTTGGTATCCCAAATTTGATCTACATATATCTTTTCTGCGAACTGAGGAAGATATTCAATAATGTACACCATAGTCTGGTATACCATATATCCCTCCACTATAGAACCCTTAGGATGTTCTCTTTGTCAAACAAAAGTCTTAAAAATTTTTAAGTGCCTCTCAACCATTCACATTGACCTTGTGTGTACAAGTCCACACAATTCAATCTTCTCAACTTGGTGTATGAGGTAGTGTTCTTGTGCATTTAAAAAAGTTGAAGGTAGACAACCATTTTTGCATTTCACACATTAGATGAGGAATTTTTATCTTCTAATATTTTATATCTTCTCTATGGATTTATTTAGATAAAAACCACCTACAAGTGATTCAAGAAACAAATGTATATTAATGGGACTTTACAAAATAATATACAATATATTACATAACAAATAAAATAAATTACAAATGTATTATCTATACAATAAATTGAACAAATATCAGTACTTACCTTTGTTGGAAATATAATTGGGAAATGTGATACAGAGAGGGGGAGGTGAATCAGATATCACCTACTAAACCATTTTTCTATGAATAAAATTTTTGCATAGCATCAACAATACTTGATCATAACCAAATAACTAAGATACTAAACAACATCCATGAAAGCACTCATAACACAATGATTTGGTTACCCAGAAACCCTTGAAAGGTAAAACTGGGGTGGGGCTGACACCCACAAATCTTCACAACTATAGTAATAAATTTGCCTATTAGGGCTTACAAAATTTGATCAAAACTTGATCTACCCTATGAGGGGTCTTCCCAGTTAAGAGCTAAAAGACTTATACAGTCTACCTTGCTAAAGGATTTGAAACTTACAACAAAGTAAGAACTTGGTTAAGAGATTTACCTTGATACATTGGTTAGAATGTCTTAGTACCCGATCTTTTAGTTTGCACTATATGTAGATTACAGATCTTCTCTTTTCTATATTGTATTGATCTCTCTTATTAGATTTATCTCTATTTTGTCCTTTCACTACTTAGCTCAGTCACTGAACTCTGTCCGAATACTTCACTTCACTGCATATGCCTTTCTGCTTATTCCCTTCACATTAGCTATCCCTCACTACTTGGTTTTAGGGTTTAGATCTTATCCTTATATAATGAACAAAACATCTTCATGATTCAAGATCTACAGTTTAGATTAATTTCTTTTGCTGCTTAAGCCTTAATAATTTTTTATTGGCTTTAGGTATTGCATAGGGATCAATGATTGCTAAGTAGATGTGTAATTACCTTTGTAATTATCTCAAAAAATAAAATACAAAACATGAATGTCAACCAAAATAGTTTACCTCGATCACTGTGCCAAAACAAACTCTTATGTCATTCCTGGCTAACTTGGAAAATGCAGTTCCTAATACTTGGCATTCACTGTACTCAACATATGTTGATATCTCTGGTGCTCGGTAATCATTGCATATATGACTCGGTGAAACTAGACTCAGTATACTAAAAAAATACATAGTGACCATAAGTTTACTTGATAGTACTACTGCTCGATAAGTAAACATAACATAACTTAGCCTTTACATAATGACTCGGTTGCAGTGATGACCGACCATCATTGCCTAGATAAATGACTAAGTGTGGGTCACTAATAGTCAACAAAACTATAGAGATCTACAATCTCCCCCTTTGACATTAGTGGCAAAAACACTTTGTCATGACATTACATCTATAGTTTCAAAAATATGTAGTATAAGAAAAATACTGCCCTTGAGATATATATACATTCAAAATTTTCAAAATTTGGTTACCTTCCTTTATCATGTCATGTCATGTCAATTTTACTTACCCCTTGATTTTGACATGACAAATGTCTTTTGGAATGGGGATCTCAAAGTATTTCTACAAAAATGGTTTGTGCAACATCATAACCATGTGTAGTGCAGTTTCCCATCCTCTAGTAGCAATAGTTAAAACTTTAGATTGCACTTCTAGCTCGGCAGCTAGATTGATTAGGCTCTCGGTAGTAGATAGATTAAGATCCTTCTAGGTTAAGTCCTTAGCCTTGACCAAATTTCTCTGTATTGCCTCTAGGTGAGATGTTAAAATTGTTTGCATAGAAAGGAGGAAAGATCTAATCTTTCCATCATTAGCCATGAGTTCAGCTATCTTTCCTTGTGTATGCATGATCTAGGCATAATATTTGGAACTATTTTTTGCATCCACACTTAAGGACTGACTTGTGGATTTGAGTTCATGCTGTAGTTGATTGATCAATCATTGGTTATCCTCAGTGAACTGTTCTACATTTCAAAGTTTGGTGAGTAGAGAGTTTGCATTTACAATTATGTCTTCAGTCTCTGTTACCAAAGTGGAAAGTGCCACTTGTTTGACTATGATCTTGGCAGATACTTTCTCCTGCATCTTCATCTCAAAATTTCTTTCCGACCACTCAAACAACTTATCACTAGTGCTGCTTGCTTCATTATTTACCTTCTGAACAATATGTACAAGTTGTTCCAATATGGGAGTGCAACTGTTTACATCTAACAACTCATAAACATCATTAAATATATCTTTAGTTTCATATAGAACCTATTTCTACTAATGTTCCCTTCTCAATTCTTCTTGTCTTCTTTTCCTTGTCAATAAATCTTTCAATATTTGCATTTTCTCATAAGATAAGTTATTAGAATCCCATTTAGGACTAACAATAACTTCATCAATGGTTACCTCTGGTGAAAAGACTTCTATTTTCTGTTTGAGTGCCTTCTTCGGTGTGATCCCACTCAACATTTGTACAAGAGCTTGTATTGCTTCTTGTTCTATAGGCTCCTCTACCTCAATAGCTTTGTCTTTTACTTATTTTCCTTCTATTTCCTTATCCTCCACATGAGGACTAGTAGCTTTTTCTTTTGACTTCTCTTCTTTTTCTTGGTGTATCTCCTCAGTAGATGTGGGTTGAGTTGTTGGTGCTGGCTTATCTAGTTCCTCGGTAGTACTTGTACAGGCTAACATGTCAACTATAACAACTGTAGGTTTGGCAGAGGTAGTGTTACTAGTTGATGTCCCATCAATTGTCGGATAAGATTTGACTTGTAGAAGTATAGTATTACTACTTGGAAAAGATGTGTCTTTTTCTTTCTCAGCCTGTATATCTTCCTTGGTTAATACTTGATTCTTAACTGGGGTATCCTTTGTTATGTCAACAATGTGTACTTTTGGTTCCTTCTAAATTTCTTCTACCTTAGGAGCTTCTATCTCTGGAATAGGGGAATCCATTACATTTAGTTCTGTTGCAGGCTCAACATCCTTAGATGTACTAGCACCTTTGTCTCCACCTTTGTCAATCAACAAACCAAACACTATCTTCCAAATCTTGACACTTTCTTGTACAACATCCTCAACCTTGTGTTGAAGGATTAGATAAGCTCTGTGCTTAGGATCAAATTTGGCTCAGTGTTTCTCCATAGTTTTTCTAATGTTGGTAGGGGTGAGACTTGATTCCACTTGTGCTAAGGTGCTCTCCCTTTTTCTTTTTTTTTTTGTATTAAGAGCATATTCCCATTTTTGTGCAACCCTGTTGCTTAGCTCCTTAGGGATTCAATTCTCCAATTGAATAGGTAACATCTTGAAAGTGAAAAGCATTTCAAGAATAACATCTTCAACTTTTTCTTTCTCTCCTATACTCAGACTTCCAAACTTTAATTCTTTCAAGTCATCCACTCCTGCAGAGTTTTTGATCTTGTGGCATATTTCATCCATAGTAGTTTTAACATCCTGCAATGCAATCTTCCTCTTAACCTCTTCATCACTTTCAATTTCTTCATTATCTTCCTGTTCCAAAACAAGTTTCCTTCTAGGCCTTTTATTTGCCTTCCTCGACACTGCCTTAGGTTGTGCAGGTTTTCATTTACTGGATGCAGGGGATTTCTTAGGAGTCTCAGCAGTGGCTCCCCTTGTTCTAGGCCTCAATATTCTTTTCTTGGTTGGAGGCTCGACAATTACTAGTTTCTTTCCTTTCTTCTTTTCTACTTGAGTCTCTTCTTCTTCTTTCTCACTGTCACGAGATTCACTTGGTAAATCTTCTCCCAAACCTTGGGTTAATTCTAGTGGGGCATCCTTTTTGATTCTTCCACATATTTCTCCAAATTCTTTACTATCTTCTTTCTTTTCCTCTCTAAAGTTGTAGTTGTTAATCCCATATAGATTTTAGATTTGGCTTCTTCGTATGTACTAAAGTAGGGTGCCTTACCATCAATTTCTTCAGCTAAGAGGGCTGTTATAGCAACATTAACTTCATCTATATTGACTTCATAGGGTAGTGGCATGAGCCATGAAACTCTAGGAAGAACTTCTTGTGCATAAGTGAAGTTTGTGTCAACTAGAAAGCATATATCATTACTGTACTTTTCAACTAATGACATAGGGATTCTACTCCTCTTCCTCATTTTCTTCTTGAATTCAACAAAATAGTTATCCATCACACCATTGAAACTATCTCCTATCTGACCTATGAATCCACTGATTTGCATAGTAATGGGTTTCTTCTTGTCCCATATCACACCTCCACGAGTAGGAAAACTCTTCTTTACATAAAAGAATAAATAGATTAGCAAAGAGCCAAACTTACACATTGAATTCTTTGTAGTTTGGATTGAGTTGAGGTTCTCAGCAAGCTAAGTCAGCTGGAGCTTGGCAAGATCATACGTGTGTCCTTTCTTAATGATTTTCCATGCTTGGTCGACTACCATACAGGGGACACTATCCAAACGACTGGATTGGTAGAATTTGTGTGAGATAACCCTAACAAAAAAGTCAATTTTTGGATCTGTAATGGTAGAGATCTTCATTCCATGTTTGTTCCATACCGCTTGTGTGTTTGCCTAAATTTATTCTTTGCTTGAACACTTCATTGTCCTTTTTCCTTGAGTCGTAGGGTATCTAGTGACTTGTTGGATCATTTCCTTTGTTATCTTTATGGGTCCATCTTCTAGTCATAGTTGCATGTCATGTACTCAAATCAACACTATTTTTATCCATTCAAATTGTAAATTCTATGGGAAATCTAGGGCATGCACTAACCCTTGTTCGGCAACTGATTTATACTTCATCTTCAACACTCCATTAACACATAACTTATCATACGCCTCTGTGATCTCGTAATCTCCAATTTCCCTAGTTTTTCATATATAACATGACCTAATATCATTCATCATCAACACATTTTCCAGAATTGAAGATAGGGCTCCGGACAAATCTCCTTTAATCACGGTTTCTGAAATTGCCTTAAAAGTTTGTGGCTTGCAAACTTCATTTCTTACCAATTGTGCATTGAAAACTTCCATCCCTTGTTTCTTCACTATAGCAGATGATGATGCTATTTTAATTTAAAATTTTGAAAATAAATGTTTTCTTGGTAATGTACCTTTTTCTCGTAAGTATCCTGTAATCTTTATGTTAGGAACTGATGTAAAATAAAGCTTTGTAATATTCAGTTCCAAACATAATTTCTATGTTTAGTTAAAATAAGTGTGATCACCTGATCCATTAGATTGGGTGACCTCAAATGTGCTAGCTTCACTAATGCTTCCTTCTTCCTTCTTTTTTCATGTCTTGTCCATCTGATTTTTCAAATTTTCCTAGATATCTTCATTTTGATTCTGATCGTTGCTCAGCATAGGTGATCTACAATCTCTCTTAAGGTGACATATCTTTTTACATTTGTAACATACCATGCTTCCATTCATCCAGCTTTTAGATCTTCCTCTGAAATGAGTCTTCATACAATTTGCTCCAATGTGTTCATATTTTCCACAGTAATGATAATTGTACCAAGTGTTGTAATCTCAATTGTATGAGTTGTTCTTCACAGGACACTTAGTCTGATCACTTGATGACCATCTTGGTTTAGATCTACATTCAAATGCTCTATGCCCATACTTTTGACAATTGAAACAATTTCCTTGAAACTTAGGTGAGGTAGGTGGATTATTGAGCTTAGACCTACATTCATGTGCTTGATGTCCATGTTTCTTATAGTTAAAGCAATGTCCATTGAACTTAGGTTTAGAATTAGACTTACCATGTTTGCTTCTACATATGTTGGTTGTATTTCCTAGCTTTCCACAGTGATGGCATGCAGGCTTGTTGTTCTTAGGTTTAGCATTCTTCTATTCTCCATTCTTTGATGATTCTCCTTCTTCAGTAGATGAAGCATGTTGATTGAGTTCAAGTCCAGATCTATCATTAGATCTTCTAGGTGACCTTAACATTTCTTCAAAATATTTTGTAGATTCATTGGGTTTGTTCATCCTTTCATTGATTTCCTTTTAAGATCTTAGTTCATTCCTCAGTTGATCATTCTTAGACCACAGTTGGCTGATTTCCATATCTTTCCTGCCCAACTCTTGATTAACTAGCAATAGTTGATTTACCATGTCCAGTTGATTATTAGCCAACCTTTGCATGTCACTTGTTCTTTCATATAGTCTCATTGCAATTTTTCTTTTGTCTTCTTCAACCATTATCTTATCATCTTCAGCTTTCTTTTTATGTTTAACTACTTCACAAAGTCTAACAGATTGAATTTCCTGTTCTCTCTTTAGATTCCTGATGTCATCATTCAGTATGGTATTCTTCTCTAGTAGCTCTTTTATGGCTTTGTCACTTTCTGTAGAGTTTCCATTATCAAATAATCCAGTGGTATCTTCTTCTTGATATTGTGATTCATTTTGCTAAATAGAAATTTCTCTCCTTTTGCTCAAGGATTTCTTCAGTTCGCTCCTAGCTGCTTCCAGTTGTTGTAATGCTAGTTGTACATCAATTTTTTGATTCTCTATGACCTTTCCCAAATTATAGACTTCCATCTCAAGATATTTTTCTTCAAATGGTTAGACTTTCTATGATAAACCTTAGACCTCTGATACCAATTGTTAGAAATATAATTGGGAAATCTGATACTGAGAGGGGGGGGGGGGGGTGAATCAAATATCACCTACGAAACCATTTCCATATGAATAAAACTTTTTCATAGCACCAACAATACTTGATCATAACCAAATAACTAACATACTAAACATCATCCATGAAAGCACTCATAACACAATGATTTTGGTTACCGAGAAACCCTTAAAAGTTAAAACTGGGTTGTGGATGACACCCACAAATCTTCACAACTACACTAATAAATTTTCCTATTAGGGCTTACAAAATTTGATCAAAACTTGATCTACCCTATGAGGGGTCTGCCCGGTTAAGAGCTAAAAGACTTATACAGTCTACCTTGCTAAAGGATTTGAAACTTACAACAAAGTAAGCACTCGGTTAAGAGATTACAAAAAAGTTTGTTAGGACTACTTGGTTAAGAGATTTACCCTAATACACTGGTTAGAATGTCTTAGTACCTGATCTTTCAGTTTGCATTGTATGTAGATTATAAATCTTCTCTTTTCTGTATTTTATTGATCTCTCTTATCAAATTTATCTCTATTATGTCCTTTCACTACTTAGCTTGGTCACCGAACTCTATCTAAATACTTCACTTCACTAAATATGCCTTTCTACTTATTCCCTTCACATTCGCTATTCCTCACTACTTGGTTTTAGGGTTTAGATCTTATCCTTATATAATCAACAAAACATCTTCATGATTCAAGATCTATAGTTCAGATTAATTCATTCTTCCACTTAAGCCTTACTAATTTTTGATTGGCTTTAGGTATTGCATAGGGATCAATGATTGCTAAGTAGATGCGTAATTACCTCTGTAATTATCTCAACAAACAAAATAAAAAATATGAATGTTGGCCAAAATGGTTTACCTCGATTAGTGTGCCAAAACAAACTCTTATGTCATTCTTGGCTAACCTGACAAATGTAGTTCCTAATACTTGGCATTCACTATACTCAACATATGTTGATATCTCTGGCACTCGGTAATCATTGAATATATGACTCAGCGAAACTAGACTCAATATACTACAAAAATACATAGTGACCATAAGTTTACTCAGTAGTACTACTACTCGATAAGTAAACATTACATAACTCAGCCTTTACATAATGACTCGGTCGCAGTGATGACCAACCATCATTGCCTAGATAAATTACTAAGTGTGGGTCACTAATAGTCAACAAAACTATAGAGATCTACAACCTCATGTATTTTCCAATATCATATATAACTTGGTTGACATTAATTACGAAGTGGTCTCAGAGAGCTAGAGGTAGAACGTACTATAACAATTATAAAATGATATTTTTATTATTTTCTAATATAATACAATGAAAAGGACATGTATACAAATATATAGTAAATAAACAAGAACATTTATTAGCTTAATGAAGTTATGCCAATTGGAATCATTTTCCATTGCACCAAAAGCTCGAACTATCAATGCCTGATACAAATGCCAGATTTAACCTGATCTACGGGAGGCGGTTAAGCCATGTCATGAATCTCCAAGGAGGTGTTGACCACCAAGTCAACAATCTCAACAATCTCCCCCTCAGCACCGACTGAGCCTTCAGCCCCAACTGAAGGGAGACTCGAACCCATGACCCAAGGCTCTGATACCAATTGTTGGAATCATTTTTCGTTGCACCAAAAGCTCAAACTATCAATGCCCGATACAAATGCCAGATTTAACCCAATCTACAGGAGGCGGTTAAGCCATGTCATGAATCTCCAAGGAGGTGCTGACCACCAAGTCAACAATCTCAACAATGCCAATCATGCATTTTCATCCTTGACCCAAATTCACTTTTGTTTGATATGAGATTATTTATGTTCATAGCAAATCCTGTGGAAAATTGAATTTTTCTTATGACTTCTTTTATTGAATTGTTTTGATGCTCTTTTAATAACCAAGGAAGGGAACTTATATTAATTTTTTCTCCATTCCTATTTGATTGAATGACATTTTTCATTAGATGATTGGATTCCTGAATGTCACTACAAATTTTGTTAATTTTTTCTTTGTCACGCCTTCCATGCAATATTTTCCATAATATCTCTACTATATTATTTCCAATATGCATAGTATCAAACAAATGTAGAATTTGTAGGTTCTCATAGTAGGGAAACCTCCTAAATTTTGTGGGATAAATTTTAAGTCCCTTTGGAAGGTGGTAATTAATGGCTTGACAACCTTCACAATCATCAATTGCATGAGTAGTAAACAAAACATAATATAAAAATATAAATTCTAAACATAAACCATTAGATAGAATGACATTACCTTGATGATTAATTCTAATATATTCCAGCTTCCATAGGTGATCTTTCATTCTTTGTGGCTTTGATGTAGTCTCTTCTTTCCTATTGAAAAGATATTTTTTAATATTTTGATACTTATGATTTCTATGGAGGAAGTGCCTATACTCATCAAACACCTACTTTCTTAAACTTTTTGAATGACGAGATTTCATCTTGGGACCACAAACTAGACATGAAAATTTCTCCTTTGTTTGAAGACCTACAATATCATGTATAATTGGATTAAATATGTTAATTTTTATAATTATAATTATCATGTGCAACTTGAACACTATAACATACCAAAAAAATGTGTTAGCCCTGGGGCATCATGAATTGTCCATATAAGTATTTTATGGAATTGAAATTGATTTTGTCTTATTGGTCTAGAGATGTCATACATAGTGACACCATTCCATAATTCCAACAAATCATCGATAAGAGGCTCAATATATGCATTTATATCTTTAACTTGGTACTTACCTAGTTGAATAAACACAAATATTATATAATTATTATGACCATTTTACTGCAGTATTTATAATTTAATGTAGATGAATATTAAATGAAAATAATTGGAACAATCATTTCCAACATTATGTGCCCCCTCTTTATTGACATCCATGGATGAATGTTATTTTTAATAACAAAAATAGGCCACACCAAGTAAATAGATCTCATCTCTTTAAATGGATTGACAACGTCTATTGCCAATGAAAGTCTGAGATTACGAGGTTCTTCTTTAAAGTGTGGTCACTTTTCCTCTGTGTCAATAATTGAAGAACCATCCATAGATATTTGAATAATGTCATCTTGACTTCTATTGCATGTGTGGTAACCCATAAATTGTGTCAAGCTAGTGCACTTGAATAGTCATTATAAATGTGGTATAATGAGAATATAATGAACAACCTTGCAAGGCACCTTTTTTGTTAGTTGATCTATTCAATATCTACTGATATGACATTTGGGGCATTTTGTTGCAAATTCATGTTTATGATATATAATATTATCATTGGGACATGTATCTATTTCTTGATACCCCATTCCAATATCTTTCAAAATGATAGATAATTTTTGGTATGAGCGAGGTAGAATATTTGATGGTGGTAACAAAAACTCACCTATCAATCTATAGCAAAAAATATAATTTGTTGATAAAGAATATTAATGGTACATGTTTCACCCTTTATTAACTATAATTAACTACATGTTTCAATTTCTCAAATTCTCTTTTCAAGGTTTGTAACTTGACAACCTTGATCTAATCACTACCCTATTAAGCCTCTTTTAGAGTCTTCTAGACATCGTTAGTCGTATTTGCATCTTCAATTCTAGGAAACAAGCTTTTATCAAGAGAAATTTGAATGTGAAACAAATTTTGTGCATTTTTAATCTTGGCTTCCTTCTTAGTAGTTTTATCAAGAGCTATAAATGCATTCCAATCGACAGGCTCTCCATACCCTATTTTCCTAATTTCCTCAAAAATATTTTCCTATCATAAATGTCATCATTTTAATACACCAATATTCATAATCATTTTACTTAGACACACTCATATTCTTACATGATATCATCCATTATAATAATTTAAGAAACAATACCCATTATTTATAAATACCACTTCTGGTAAGAGCAATTAAAGGAAACAAGCAAGAGTATTCAAATAGGATTTAGATTTGCAAAACAATCCCTAGAAAACTATGGATTTCGATGAGGTGCATCTGTTGTTGATTGATTGATATGGCTTCAGTAGCTCCCGCCTCATGTAGTAGAGGAAGTTAGAGACGAGCTTAGAAGAAAAATGATCAAAATTGTTATCGGGTTCTCAAAGACAATAGAAATCTGAACCTTCTTTCTAATAAATATTTAAGTGGGTATTACCACAAAAGCTTCTATGTGTAATAGATTTTGAACTTTCTTTATGTAATTTAATGAGATAATAATAGATTATTATAAATGCTCAAGTGGTGCTAATATAAAATATTATTGTTATAGGTTCAATGTTGGTGGGTAACTAGCGACTTTCGTTACTTCCTGTAGGATCCTGCAGAAGGCTTTGGAGGAGATTATTTTCTAAAAGAAAATGAAGGTGTAGCATATGTGACCTTCCCTTCATTTTATATGGAAGCCTTCAACGAAATTAAGAATGAGAAAATGTTCTATGCCTGCCTCAAGGGTGATGTTGATAAGTTGGCCCTTGTTCATGAAGGAGCTCTCATGATTCCGATGAATTCTGGAAAGATCAGATTTCCAAAAGGAGGTAAGAAATATCTTTGTTCCTTAACTAAAACTTGTCGTGATGTGGGATCTTTATCATTACATTCCACAAATATGGTTCTCCTATACCCACCAATTGTGATTTTTATATCCATAGAAGAACTGTAGTTGCAATTTTGTAATTTTTGATAGGCATTTAGGAAATGTATTAGCATAAGTTTTATAACTCTATATGGGCATTTAGTAAATGTAGGGAAAGCTAGTAGTAAGTAGTCGTAATAATTGGTTTGATTTGGGGTATCTTAAATTCTAATTGTAATACCCCAAAATTGGCACCTTGCAATTCTAATCAATTTTGGTGCATTTCTTCAAATTTTTGTTTCATCAAAGTCCTATTGTACTAGGTAATTATGTCTCCTAATTGACTTTATTTGACTCGGTGTCAAATGAAAAAAACCTTAAATTTGCATTAATCAAATACTATATTTAATTCCTAAATATCGACATTTATTGGCTAAATAATTCCTATGATTAATTAATTTAATTACAAAGTCCTAGTGCTTTTATTAAATTAATTCCAGCCCCTTTAGCTAATACACATCAAAAGGAATTAAATAGTTATTTAGTTCTTTAAGTGAAATATTCTCATTTGAATTTAATTATTCAAATAATTTGAAAAGCCACCCATGTGGCAATATTTCATTTAATTAAGTAGATAATTCCTCCAATTTTTTTCACCTCCCACCAAGGAGATGAAGAGTCGACCATTTCTTTGCAAGAAACTCTTCAGTCTCCAACCGGGCTCTTCTATATTAGGGACCCCTCTTTCCTCATTTGAGGAGGCAATTTTTGAGTATCGAAAATATAGCGAATTATTGTCTCATCTTTTGCATTCAAAGCTTTAATTATCTTGCATATTAGATTAATTTCATTCTTAGAATATGATGCAATTTTAATTCTTAATTTAGTTTGTTTTATCATGCTCTTAGAATAATACTCATCTTTCTTATAAGTTTGTAGCTTAATTTGCATTCTCATTCTTAGCTTAATTTATTTCAATTCAATCTCTCTAGCATTTAAATCCTTCATTTTAGAGTCTGGTCTATGGTTGTTGGGCTCTCAATTTTGAGAGTGACTCAAAACCCCACCTAAATAGGAGGCAACAGGTCGATTCATGTGAGTGTGCAAATTGGAAAATTCACGTTCATCTTCGTATATGATCATCGAGCAATGACCATGTTGAAGTCTATGGCTGAATTCAAGGTCCACGTTCAGTTATAAACATTTTGGCACGCACTGTGGGGGGAAAAAAATCATTTCTAGCCTCATTCTTTTCGGATTTTCTATCAGCATTTAATACTTTGTCTGTATGGCCATACAACTATGTATGGAAATCTCACATGAAGATTCCCACTATGTCATGCGAAGTTTTGCCTTCATTAGCACTTTCTTGTGCAAAAAAGTGCTATCTCACGCAGGTCCCTACATTTTCTTGCGCGCAGCATTACACTTCCTCATGTGAGTCTTGCCATCAATTTTTTAAAATTTTCAATTTTCTATACTTTTCCTATTGCTATTTTCTGACAAAACATTGTTTGTTGTGATTTTCATATCTTTTTTTTCTACTACAACATAATAGTGGGCTGCAGGACATTTGACAAAGACTATAAACTTACTGATGGTTTTCTTGCAGGACATTTGTCAAAGATATTTCAAAAAATTCTATTTGTTTATCACCTTATTCACATAGTATAATTAGGGCCTTGTGAAGATTTCTTAAGGGTCTTGATAGTAGGATAGGGTAATAGGCTCTTCATTACATGGAAGTGATGCCCATGGATGAATCTGAGACCTAGATTTTTCTACCATGATAGATACTTGGGGAAGCAAGGAAAGGTAACGAATCTTTAGCATGTCCATTTGTTAGGGGATTATGCTCTTCTCTCTTTGAGAGAAGTAGAAACCCAAAAGCTTGTGGATTTGAAGAGGACTTAGCTCGGTGATAGACATGTCTTGTGTGTTTGGGTAAGGTGAAGAGGTAGAGAAGTATGCTCTTCTCTCTTTGAGAGAATCAAAAAATCTGACCCTTGGATCCAAGCCAAAGTCTGTGTCACCTTTAGAGGGCCTGCCAAAAGTTGAACCTTCGAGAATGACCCAAGTGAGTACACACCTATTGCCAGTGATTACACCTCACTATAATAAATTAGCTTTTTTGAGTCTAAAGTTTCCAAAGCCATGTTAACTTCTTTCTCTTGATTACGACTATCATCTTGAGAAAGCTTTGTTTGTTGTACTGAGCGGTGCCACTCCTAGCCTTCTTTATGGGGGTGTATGACTTTCAGGTGTCAGTGTGGCTATGAGGCCCCAACCTTGTATCAGAGGCACCAAAGGTTAGTGTGAATAGAAGCCCGCTAAACACTCTCTTACTTAGTTTCCTACCCGGATCACCTCCAAAAGGAGACATTATCTTTGCATAGGGAAGGGGAAGAATCTCTCCCCTAGATTCTCACCATAGGCATGCACTTGGATGTTTGAAGGTGGTATATGAAATCAGCCCCTGCTTCAAGGGTAACCTTTGAACATATATTATTGAGTCCTGTGAAACACCAAAAACATGGGCACCCTCTAGGGGGTGACATGGCTGTGTGAGGTGAATGCATGGACATAAGTTGTGAGGCATGGATTTTGTCTTCTCTACCATTTTCTTTGTAGGGATAAATGAGTGTTTTTTTTTAGTCTTAAACTTTCCAACATGATCAAACTTGTCAAAGAATCCCATGATTCTTCTGAGTTGCTTTGTCCTTGGTAGAATTGTTTGCAACTATTGATTGCATCACTATTGCTTGGTCCAAACCTTGTGCTTTTAAATGATTGGTTTTAACATCCAAACTAATATTTGCTAATTCAAACTATCCTAAAACTATCCAAAAACTCAAAATTCTGCCAGAGAACAATTCATGTTGTGTCTTGAAATTTGATTTTTGTCTCAATAACTATGTCAATGTGTCAAACCCTGGTATTTTTCCATGTGAGATTTCAAGAAAATATGCATTTCTTCACGTGAGACAACACTTTCTCGTGCACATTTCAACATTTCTTCATGTGAGATATCATTTCTTCACATGACATTGTCCCTTGATTTTTAAAATAGTGAGCTATTTCCTGCTGATTGGTCAACTTTCTGCCTAATCTGGTTTTTTCCTAAGGTCTGTTTTCCTATTTTCTTGTTGTCCACTTCCTGGAACTAGGTGTCTTGGGTTAAGAACCAAATGATTACCACTTAAAATCACATTATCTCACTGTTGTCTATCCTATCCTACTATGATTTTGTACCATGCAATGCGATAGTCACATCTTGGCTATTCTAGCCTTACTCTCGATGATTCATGCTGGGTGCATCTCACTTTATCATCTTTTTTCTATCCCAGAGATAGATTTTTGAGCATAATCCTAAGTCCTCCCTTGTTACTTAATCTTTATCTATGACTGTTATGACTAGAAGTGGCAACGTATTCCCCATACGTGGTACTAGACAAGGTAGAGGTAGATCTCACAATCAAGAAATGGGTTGTTTTGAGCCTGTGACGCAACCTGAGTGTCAAGAGGGATCCTCACATTCATCTTCTCCTAGAGTCTTAAGAGAGAGTCCACCTCAATCCTCATCTCCTATCAGTTGGCCTAGGGTCAAGTGAACATTTTGCATAGACATCAATCTGAATTGGAATCCAGTGTTCCAAGAGAATTACAATTCATTGTTTCAAACACAACATGACTTATTGTTTCAAGAACAACACAACCCATTGTTCCAAGATCACCAAAACTCTAAAAGGTCACTTTCTCGAACCAACCCTATTAACACTATCGACCCTATCAACCCTTTCAATCCTATTGACCCTATTGATCCTATTGATCATATCAAATCTATGGCCACAACCTCTCGTTATACTACTACACACGCTCATACTAAGTCTATGCACTTTGCACACTCACACACCAACAAGATGGGATACCCATTCCAATTCCAAGAGGGTGAATATAGAAAAATTCATGATCAATCTTGAAATGACCAACATCATGATCACTCTCAAAATGACCAATGTCAAGATCAATCTCAAAACAAATAGCAAAAATACCACTATCACTCTCAAAATGACCAAAATCAATATAAAAATGACCAGAATCAAGATCAAGCCCCAAGAGGTTTTAAAATTCTTGGTAATGACGATGAGGTGATAACTCAAAATGACATAGATGCTACACAAGCCAACAAAAGTCTTCTCAAGATGATGGAAATCCTCCTTCTAGAGGAAAAGGAGAAATATTTTCTAGAACTGGCTAAACAAGGAGCCAAGTTACCCCTAGATTTCAAAGTAGAGACACTCATGGTCAAAGAAGAGGAGACTGAGACTGCTAAACTATAAAAGATGATTTGAGATATGCAAGACCAAATTAGTCAACTTGCAAAGGATAAGGATAAACTAGCACAACAGTTCACATTGGAATACATCTATCCTCTCCTGTTCGATAAGACTCTTCACATGCCTCCTTTTCCTAAAGGAGTAGAACTCCCCAAATATGATAAATACTTGGGTACTACTAATCCCCAAGATCACTTGAGAGAGTTTGGTGCTCTATCCATGGAGTTCATACATGATTAGACTTATCTCATGCACCTCTTTCCCCATAGTTTGGGTGGGTAAGCTACGGAGTGGTTCTCTCGATTACCCACTGGGATCAAGACTTTTGAGTGAGATTCCTAATTTGTTCTTCCAGCATTATTCGTACAATATTCAACATCTAGTCAATATCTGAGATCTTTGTAATCTGAAACATTAACAAGGTGAACCTTTCTTGGTATTTCTCCAGAGATGGAGACAACTCTGTACAAAATATCCCCGCAAACTACCTCAGTCCGAAAAACTCAAAATCTTCTTAGATAATCTCGTCCCTAATTTTGGATATCAAGTATAGTTGCAAGGTCCCCTAAATTTTGATAATGTGATTAAAAAAGCTATGATGATAGAAGCATTTATGGTCAAGAAAGGAGAGTTGACTTTGAATAAGGATAAAAAATAGGGGTCTTCCTCCTCAAACAAAGACAAAGGTAAGTTTGTCAACAAAAACAAAGATGTTGTAAATGATGGAGTTGTTGACAATGTGACCCCAAAACCTTCAAAGTCTATTTTCAACCTTACCTCTAGCTTGTAGGCAACCAAAGCCATTGAGAAGGCTATGACAGATACTCAGCAACCTTTGATATTTTCTAGAAACAAACCTTGGGCCTGTCGACCCAAGTGTGAGTTTACTTCCTTGGGAGAACCTCTTGATGTGGTTTACAAGACTCTTGTGTAAAACTAGATACTCACTCCTTTGGAAAATTTACATCCCTATGACCTGCAACCATGACCTGATTGGTGGAATGAAACCACATACTATGACTATCACCAAAATAAGGGTCATAAGACTTCTAGCCATATTCAGCTTAGACACAAGATCCAAGATTTTATCAACAATGGGGATATTGTTGTGAGCGGTCATAATAAGAACTCAGATCATTAGGTATTTAAAGACCCCTTTCCTCCTCATGAGAAGGGTGAATCTTCCAAGACCAAGAATTCCAACACTAAGGTTAACTACACATACACTACCAACAAAAATGTCATTAATATGGTTGAACCTGTTGAGGTCAAATATTATGATATGATCACTATCAAGGGGAGTGGGGATGCTCCTAAGCCTAAGAATATGTTTATCTTGTGAGGCCCTGTGTCTCATTCCTCCAAACCAAAATCATCTTAGGATTTTGCAAATGTTGTTACCCAATCTCATGCGAAGATCACCATCAAGGGTCCCAACCCTTCTAAATCCACACTGAAACAACTTGTGGATAAAGCTGTTGTTGGTCCTACCAACAAGAACTCAAAATTAGTCCCCATGCCTAGTACTACTAATTACAACATTCTAGACTAGATGCAATGTACCAACACTTAGATCACTATCTTTGAGCTCTTGAAGATCTCACTTTCTCATAAGTAGATTCTTGATAAAGCCCTCATTGAGGCAAATGTCCCAAAAGATTTGGATCTTGACCAATTTCAATCAATGGTGGGTCACTTGATCTCACCACATTATCTGTCTTTCTCTGAAGAAGATGAACATTCACTGAGCCATTCACAGAATGCCCCTCTGCATATTGAAGTTATGATAGGCCTAAAGTGCGTCTGCCACATCCTCATTGACAATGGTGCTGGCCTTAATATTTTCTCTACTAAGTTGCTCACCCAGTTAGGCTATGATGAAGACTACATAGATGCTCATAATAAAATCACCATTAAGGCATATGATGAAGAGGAATGGAAATTCAAAGGTCTGGTTGTGTTGCCCATCTGAGTTGGACTTGTTGAGAGGGATGTTATCTATCAAGCTCTAGACATTCCCCTTGCATATAATATACTATTGGGTAGACATGGATCCATGAAATATAGGTGGTTCCATCCACATATCACCAATGTATCAAGTTCCCATTCCATGGAGCAGAAGTGATAGTACTTTCCAATACCAACTATTCTTGTAACACACTCACGCAATCTGCAGATAGTCTTGTCCCAACTAATAGAGAGTCTAGTGAATTCTACGATGCCAAACTCAAAGAAATGGAACAGACTGTGAAGCTCAAAGATTCAGGCATGGGGGGGTATCAAATAGAACTTGTGTTATTATTAGCATCTTTGCCTCCATCTCCACATTCCTATAGGAGACCCTCTAAGAGCAATAAACTCTCTGCCAATTCTCCTCAAATAGTCTATGATGGTGCCTTTGTATGGGCCACAACACCACTAGAAGATGAGGATGAGGAAAGAGCTATTACAACTTGGCTTTACAAAGAGAAAAACACATCTGAACAAATCACTCCTGCTCGTGATATAGAACATGAACCAAAAAATGAATGATAATGTGTTACTTGAACCAATCAAAGCTACAGGTTGTTAAACCAAGGACACCATAGATCTAGGCATCAAGAAAATCCTATTTCATTTAGGGATTAACAAGTTTATACCAAAACATGAAGACACTACCATACTTGTAAATCAAGAGGATAGATCTGACAAGGATATCTTTCCCTATCCCATTCCTCCAGATTTTGCTACATTCCTTTCAGAACCTAATGATTTTGTACCACATGTCAGTATGGAAAAAAATGACAATGATTCTGATGAAACCACCTTGGGTAATCCACTAACATAAGAGTGGTTGATAGAAATCCAAACTACTAATCCTAATTATGTAGGTGAGTTGTACATACCACCATCCTTTCAAGAGTAGTTCAAGAAAGAAAAAAACCAAAAAACCATTAATACTACAAGAGATGAAAATGAGTCAGATGGTATAGCTAGTGTTGATGTAATTTCCATATCAAGCATCACTGATTCACATGAGTATGAGTTTGATTCTTTGTTTGATGCAACTTTTGATAAAGATATTGATGTTGTTCATATATATGAAAACCTTCTCAAAGTAGGTGAAGGGTCTAGTGTTAGGATGACTGAGTGTGATCCCACTAATGTTAACATTCCCTCTACTTTCACTATGAGGACTCAAGAGGAATCGACCACACCTCTGGATGAGATTTCTCTAGGTCTTGACTTACTCATCCATGCTTTTGATCACTATAATGTGAATGCACTTGAACCCACCACTTCTCTTTCACTCCAAAATCCTGAGCTCATTGATTGGAACTCTCCCTCTCCATCTAGTGAAGTCCTCATGTTCTAGAATGACTATACTCTTTCTTGTTACCTCAATGTTGTCAAACCTGTAATTTTCTCCACCACTAAAGACAATATCCACATGACTGAAGCTGATATCAAGTATCTTAGTCACAAAAGTAAAAGAAAAAAGAATAGGTGCTTTGTTGGTGAAAACCACATTGTGGAAGTGTCAGAGCCAAAAAAAGTAAAAATAAAAGACGTATCTAAGGGTGAAAACCTCTTTGAGGTGCCCAAGGATGAGATACTTGATACACTTCCTAGTCAGTTTTAAGAAAGATCATCAGTGTTGATTGAGCCAACCCAACCAATGAACTTGGGTACGGAAGTTGCACCTCAAATTATTCATTTGGCATAGTCTCTATCTACAAAAGAGAAAGAAGAGTTCACCAATTTCTCTCAAAGCAAGAAAATCAATTTTGCATGGACTTAATTTGATATGCCTGGATTGGATCTGAATCTAATCATGCATCATCTGTCTATTGCACCAGGCATTAAGCCTATCAAACAAAAGCTTTAAAAGATGCATCGACATGTGGCACTCTTAGTTAAAGTTGAATTACAAAAACTTCTCAAAGCTAGTTTCATCAGAGCCATTGACTACACAGAATGGATTTCTAATATTATTCCAGTTACTAAGCATGATAAATCCATTTGAGTCTACACAGACTTCTGAGACCTAAATAAAGCATGTCCTAAAGATGACTTTCCATTACCCAACATCGACATGATTATGGATATGACAGTAGGCTATGAAATGTATTCTCTAATGGATGGCTTCTCTAGTTACAATCAGATAAAGATCACATTAGAAGACCAAGAAAAGACTTCCTTTACATGTGCTTGGGGAACTTTCTATTGGAATGTCATGCCCTTTGGACTTAAAAATGTCGGAGCTACATATCAAAGGGCTGTAACCACTATTTTCATGACATGATGCACAAAAAAATGGAAGATTATGTGGATGAAACTTTGGCTAAAAGCATGCAACCAAAGGCACATCTTACAAATCTAGGTCCTATACTAGATCGAATGGAACAATTCAGTTTGAGACTCAACCCAAAAAAGTGTGCATTTGGTGTCACTTCTAGCAAGCTATTGGGTCATATCATATCTACTAAAGGCGTAGAGGTAGATCCTGAGAAAGCTCAAGCTATCATGGAAATACCTCCACCAAAGAACATCAGTCAGATGAGAGGACTTCAGGGTAGACTACAATCCATTCTATGCTTCATTGCACAACTAGCCGATAAGTCACAACCATTCACCAAAATGTTACATAAAGGTGTGACTTATGAGTGGAATGAAGACTGTGAAAAAGGGATTTCACAAATCAAACAACATCTTGCAAGTCCACCAATTTTGATGCCTCCTATTCATGGGAAGCCACTCATCCTCTATATCTCAACTATAGATACATCTATGGGTGCCTTGTTGGCTCAAGAAGAGAAAAATAACAAAGAATGAGCCATTTGTTACATCAGCAGAACTCCGGTCTCTTATGAGATGAATTATTCAGTCATTGAAAAAGCTTGTCTAGCAGTGGTGTTTTCTTCACAGAAATTACTACACTATATGCTTGCTCACACTACAAGACTCATTGCTAAAATTGATCCATTAAAGTACTTGCTCAACAAAGATGCCCTCACAAGCAGACTGGAAAAATGGGTTATGATACTTAGTGAGTTTGACATTGAGTATGTAGAGAGAAAGACTATCAAAGGACAAGTGATTGCAGATCAGTTGGCAAAAGCTCCTCTCAAGGATCATCAACCATTGAACATTGAGTTTCTAGATGAGTCTATAATTCTTCTCACACATCAAACATGGAGTATGTTCTTCGATGGGTCTTTCACCCAGCAAGGGTCAGGTGCAGGAATATTATTCATTACTCCATAGAGATATTCTTTACCAAAGGCTTACAAAATGTTGTCTCCTTGTACAAATAACATTGCTTAGTATGAATCTTTAATCAATGGCATGTGGATGAACTTAAGGTCTTTGGAGACTCACAATTGGTCATCAATCAGGTTAATGACATCTATCAGACAAAAGATGACAAGTTGGTGCCTTATAAATGGATGGTCGATGATCTGAGAAAATACTTTGCACATATCACTTTTCAGCAAGTCCCAAGAGTAGATAACAAAGTAGCTGATGCCATGGCTACTCTTGCCTCTATGTTATAGATGCTAGAGAATGACTTCAGACATGAATTCTTGGTGGAGACATTACACTACCTAGCCTACAATACCCTTGAATCTAGGATGATTTGTTCAGTCATCAGACATGATTCATCCCACTACCATCATATCTACTCCTACCTCCGGGACCAGATTATTCCAGACACCTACACCTGGAATGAAAAATGTAACCTAATCCATAGTTCTTCATGCTATGTCATTTTAGCTAACGACTTGTATAGGCGAGGTCTAGATGATACCCTCCTTAGGTGTTGAGAGCCTGATGAGTCCAAATGTGTGTTAGCTAAGGTGCATGAAGGCATATGTGGTTCTCATTCGAGCAGCCTGACATTAGCTCATAAAATTATTAGAGCTGGTTACTATTGGCCAGATATGGAAAAGGAAGCTACACAATATGCTAAATCTTGCAAATAGTGTCAGCTCCATGGAAATTTGATCCACACTCTTGCCAAGGAGCTCATTCCCTTCATCAGTTTCTGGTCGTTTCAACAATGGGCCTTTGATTTGGTGGGTCAGATTCATCCATCTTCCTCTAGAGGAAACAAGTTCATTATCACTGCCATAGATTATTTTACCAAATGGTTCAAGGCAGTGCCTCTGATTATAGCTAATGGAAAGTTTGTGTCCAGGTTTATATTGAATTACATCATCTATAGGTATGGTGTACCCTCCTCAATAATCACTAACAATGAGGGGCAGTTCAAGAACAAGGATCTAAAGGAATTATGCACTAAGTTCAAAATCATTCAGCACTAGTCTTCCATCTATTATCCCTAGGGTAATGGACAAGCGGAAGCATCCAACAAGATGATTCTCAAGATCCTACACCGCACAGTTCACAAATTTGGTAGAGATTGGCACCTCCAGATTAATTCAACTTTATGAGCCTATAGAAAAAGAATTTGAACACCAATAGGGGCCATGTCCTTTGCCTTAGTTTATAGCATGGATGTTGTGTTGTCTGTCGAGGTTGAGATTCCTACATTGCGAGTCTCTCTGAAGGGCCTCATTACTAATGAAAATATTAAAATATCTCAGCTACAAGAGCTAGAGTTATTGGATGAACATCAGAAAGTGGCATTTGATCATCTTAGAGAATACCAGAAGATAATGTCTAAAAGATACAATAAGAAGGTCAGACCAAGGGAATTCCAAGTGGGTGATCTCGTCTTAAGAGAGAAACCCAAGAATCAACAACAATGTATCCAGAAGGGAAAGTTTGAACCAAATTGGCTTAGTTCATACATTATCACTGCAATGTTTGGGTCTAGTGCCTATCAACTCTCTACTACTAAAGGAGAACAGCCAAAAGAGATGATCAACGCTCTGCACCTAAAGTGATTCTACAGTTGAGGCATCTTTTGCATGCTAATGTACATACTCTATTTTGAAAAAATCTTAAAAATTGTAAAATATCCTTAAAAAAATGATCATCTTAGTGAAAACCTGGTAAACAGGCGCGTTGATGTATCTATTATCTTCGTGAAAACCTAGTAAACAGACGCCTTGATAAAATACAAAAAAAAATGAAAATTCAAAAATACCAAAAAAATGAAAATTCAAAAATACAAAAAAAAATGAAAATTCAAAAATACAAAAAAAAAAAGAAAATTTAAAAATACAAAAAAAAATGAAAATACCAAAAATACAAAAAAAAAAAATCAAAAAGAGAAAAGTACAAAAGAATTGAAAAGAAAAAATGTGCCATTGACGAAAACCTAGCAAACAGGCGTCATGGTAGCAAAAATAGAATCTCTGCCAAGATGGTGAAAACCTAGTAAACAGGCACCTCTTGTTCCCCAATGCTACACCTATTACAACACCACTTGGCCTTGTACAACTACTCCTCGATTTCCTACTTCAGTTTGCTTTCTCGCTTTCCTACTTTAGTTTGCTTTCTCACTTTCCAGCTTTAGTTTGCTTTCTCATTTTCCTGCTTTAGTTTGTTTTCCTCTTTCCTGCCTTAGTTTGCTAGCTCATGCATTCGCTCTCAGTTATCTTTGAGATTACGCTCGACTCTACATGGATTGAAATTGGTCACACTTAGGGGCACCTTACTAGTTTAGGGGGCATTGTCCTATCATTTTCGAAGGATTTTTCTTACATCAGTCAATAGTGGTTCTCACTATGTCTACCTACTGATGCCTAGCTATTATTGAGATTTCTCTCCTTGAGGATCTCTCATGTATCAGTCACCAATGGTTCTCACTACATCTTCCTACTGATACCTAGCTATTGCTTAGATCTCTCCTCTTGAGGATCCCTCATACATTAGTCACTAGTGGTTCTCACTACGTCTGCTTGCTGATGTTTCATTTGATCTTAGATCTCTCTCCTTGGGGATCTCTTGTATTAATCACCAGCGGTTCTCATTGCATCTACCTACTAATACTTCATTTAGCACTCTGATTTCTCCTTGAGACTGTCTCTCATGTCAGTCACCAGTGGTTCTCACTGTGTCCACCTACTGTCGCCATCCTATTGAGACTTCTTGCTCTATATACTTCTGATTTGAAATTAATCCACTGAAACTCAAATTGAAACTGAAAACTAGATTTTTAACTCTCTGAAGCATACTAAGCTTTTCTTTTTGCTTTATCATTCCTCCACAAATCTAAGACGTCTTTCTTGACCGAGAGAAGCAAATACTGGGGGCATGATCTTTTCTTTGTTTTTTGTTTGCTAGTTTAGTTCCAATGATCCAATGAATCCATCTAAGAGGTTTGTCCACTATGAGAGCCTTCATCTTGTGTTGGATGGCCATGTGTACCTCGACTCATTTTATATGGAAATTTTGGTGAGGTTGGCTCTTCTCCTTGTCTATTTGAGTGACTTCTTTCTACTACAAGTGAAATTGCAAATGCTCATGCTACGAAGTGAATGTAAGGGTCACTGCGAGCACCTTTGATATGCTTATCATTCACTTGGAAAAAGGAGGAACTCTAGCATGTTTGGTGTGTTTGTATGCAATGAACATTTAGGTCATTCTAGCAACTATGCTTTGATGCTTATGTTAACTTTCTTACTACAACATTTGGGGTCAAATTTTGATGCCAATTTGCAACGCCACTACAATTTTTGTTTATTTTTTGTGTTTTTTTTGCAAGTGCCCCCGACAGTGTCATAATAGAGATGATATCATTGTAATTGCGACACCCATTTGTTTATAAATTAAAAAAAAAAGAAAATAATGCATCATTTGTAATTTGTGAATTCGAAGAGCTACCGCGAAGATGACACAACACTTTTGTGTAGTGCAAAGAGGGCATTCCAGTTTGGCATGCGCAAAGAGGCCGGCACCCATGTGTGGGAAGAGGGCCCTAGCACTTGAGGTAGGCATTTGAGCTTTGTCTTCTCATTAAATCAATTTCAGTGGCATTGTTTACATCTTAGCATTTGGAATGCTTGATGACCTGCAAGCTTTGAGAGCTAGGGCATCATTGCTATTACCTTCAAGGCATTGTGTGAATTGTTTGATCTCTCTTTATTTATTTTTCTATTGATATTCACTATGTGCATACTCCTCATTTATAATCATTTCATGAGGAAATGTCTTGATGGCTCGCAGGCTGCAAGCTAGGGCATGATAAATTATTCATGAGCTCATTTTTTAATACTAGCATTGTTTACATCTTTTCATTTGGAATGCTTGATAAATTGTGAGCTTTGAGAGCTAGGGCATCATTTCTATTACCTTCAAGGCATTGTGTGAAGTGTTTGATCTCTCTTTATTTGTTTTGGTGTTGATATTCACTATGTGGTACTCCCTGTTTATGATCATTTCATGAGGGAATGTCTTGATGGCTCATGGGCTGCAAGCTAGGGCATCATACATTGTTCACAAGCTCACTGTTTAATAATAGGATTGATTACATCTTTTCATTTGGAATGCTTGATGACTTGCGAGCTTTGAGAGCTAGGGCATCGTTTCTATTACCTTCAAGGCATTGTGTGAAGTGTTTGATCTCTCTTTATTTATTTTGGTGTTGATGTTCACGATGTGGTACTCCCCATTTATGATCATTTCATGAGGAAATGTCTTGATGGCTCATGGGCTACAAGCTAGGGCATCATACATTGTTCATGAGCTCACTATTTAATATCTGGTCAGGCCATGTAAATGGTACCAGGCCAACCCAATCAACCCAACAAAATGTGTCATGTTTATCTTTGTCAAATACACTCATTCACCATTTTGTTCTTGTTCTTCACACAAATATTGCATCAAAAGTAATTGTAAACAATGATTCAAAGAAAAAAGAAATAACTACAATAGATTAGACCCCAAAAGAATACAGTCAACTACAATAGCTCATAGTCTCAATGAAATAAACAGTGTATAAAATAATGTTTGGTGCTCAACAGCAACAAGCATGCAATGACATCAATAACATTGCATTATAAAATTCAATACTCTTAGTTTTTATTCAAATCTATTCAAAACTCCTATTAGCTCATTGTCCAATAGTTAAACTAACCTATGACTTCAAAGGAGGAATTATGAAATATAGTTGTAGGTAGTTATCTCTTCTATAATGAAAATGGTACCAAGCCAACCCAATCAGCCCAAAAAAATGTGTCATATTTATCTTTGTCAAATACACTCATTCACCATTTTGTTCTTGTTCTTCACACAAATATTGCATCACAAGTAATTGTAAACAATGATTCAAAGAAAAAAGAAACAACTACAATAGATCAGACCCCAAAAGAATACAATCAACTACAATAGCTCATAGTCTCAATGAAATAAATAGTGTATAAAATAATATATGGTGCACAACAACAGCAAGCATGCAATGACAACAATAACATTGCATGATAAAATTCAATCCTCTTAGTTTTTATTCAAATCTATTCGAAACTCCTATCAGCTCATTGTCCAATAGTTAAACTAACCTATGACTTCAAAGGAGGAAAATATAGTTGTAGGTAGTTATCTCTTTTATAATGAAAATGGTAACATGCCAACCCAATCAACCCAACAAAATGTGTCATGTTTATCTTTGTCAAATACACTCATTCACCATTTTGTTCTTGTTCCTCACACAAATATTGCATCAAAAGTAATTGTAAACAATGATTCAAAGAAAAAAGAAACAACTACAATAGATCAGACCCCAAAAGAATATAGTCAACTACAATAGCCCATAGTCTCAATGAAATAAACAGTGTGTAAAACAATATATGGTGCACAACAACAACAAGCATGCAATGACAACAATAACATTGCATGATAAAATTCAATACTCTTAGTTTCTATTCACATTGCACATGCATAATTATAGATGAGCATCAGTAATAGGGTGCCAGGCATTGCTTAGAGCCTTTGGATCTAACCCCATCTTTTCCTTCCTTGCAAGTTTTGGATCATACAAGAGCATATTGGATTGAACCCCAGGTCAACACTTCATTACTTTAGGCAATGTCTGGTACCTTCATTATTTATGTTCATCCACTTATGTATGTTTTCATTCATTCATATTATTCTGAAAGTTAATCTTTATGAGCTCAAATTCAAAACTATATGTGTATTATTTTATTACTGATGTCCCTATTTGATCTAATAGCATCAATATAACAAACAGAGCACCGACCAATCAAATAGGTACATGAGGTGCTCAAATAGTGAGCTCATAAAATAACATATTTAGTCTTAATAAAATCTTATTAAACAACATATATTGTGTGAAGTGTTTGATCTCTCTTTATTTGTTTTCGTGTTGATATTCACTATGTGGTACACCCTGTTTATGATCATTTCATGAGGAAATATCTTAATGGCTCGTGGGCTGCAAGCTAGGGCATCATACATTGTTCATGAGCTCACTGCTTAATACTAGCATTGTTTACATCTTTTCATTTGGAATTCTTGATGACCCGCGAGCTTTGAGAGCTAGGGCATCATTTATATTACCTTCAAGGTATTGTGTGAAGTGTTTGATCTCTCTTTATTTATTGTGTTGTTTGTATTCACTAGTGGTACTCTCCATTTATGATCATTTCATGAGGAAATGTCTTCATGGCTTGCGGGCTGCAAGCTAGGGCATCATGCATTGTTTATGAGCTCACTGTTTGAGCACCTCATGTCCACATATATATATACTTCAAAGGAGGAGTTATGAAATATGGTTGTAGGTAGTTATCTCTTCTATAATGATGGAGTAGTGAAAGGTAATAATCAATGAGGTTGCTGCTATTAGATCATACATTAACACACTTACCATTTTGAATTTGAGCTCGGGCATCATGCAATATTATTGTTGTCATTGCATGCTTGCTGCTGTTGTGCACCATATATTATTTTATACACTATTTATTTCATTGAGACTATGAGCTTGGTTTTTCTTTCAGAAATGTATGGCTTGACTATCCACATTTATAATTGTAGATGAGGATCAGTAATAGGATGTCATTCATTGCTTAGATATTTTTTATCTAACCCCCATCTCTCTTTTCTTTGCAGGTTCTAGATCACATAGGGGCACACTAGATTCATACCTAGGTAAAAAATTTATCACTTCAGGCAATGTCTGGCACCTTTATTATTTATGTTCATCCTCTTATGTATGCCTATACTCTTGCATTTTCTTCTAAAAGTTATTTTCCTTGTATAGTATATACAAGTTATTTTTATGTATATACATGTAATCTTTAGATGCAAAAATTTATTTTCCTTTACATGTATCTTTGCATGAAAGGAACACAAATTAAACAAGATCATCTAATAATGCAAACTAGGGTACTATAGTCACTCATCTAGTAATTAGTTCCCCAAACCATTACTAAGGATTGAACATAAGTCTAAGTCCCTAAATCTATTGTTCTATGTGTATAAAAACAATATATGGTGCACAATAGTAGAAAGCATGCAATGATAGTAATAACATTGCATGATGCTCGAGCTCAAATTCAAAGAAGTAAGTGTATTAATGTATGATCTAATAGAATCAACCTCATTGATCATTACCTTTCACTCCTCCATCATTATAGAAGAGATAACTATCTACAAATAGGGCATCATGCATTATTTATGAGCTCACTATTCTAGCACCTCATGTCCCTATTTGATTGGCCAGTGCTCAAATAGTGAGCTCATAAATTGTGACACCCATTTGGTTATAAATAAAAAAAAAAAAGAAAAAGAAAGTGTCATTTTTAATTTGTGAATTTGAAGAGCTGTCGCGAAGACAAAACTGCACTTTTGCATGGTGTGAAGAGGGCATCCAATTTTGGTGTGCCTGAAGAGGCCAGTACCATGTGGGAAGAGGGCACTGGCACTTGAGGTAGGAATTTGAGCTTTGTCTATTTGATCATAAATGGGGAGTACCACATAGTGAATATCAACAACAAAACAAATAAAGAGACATCAAACACTTCACACAATATATGTTTCTTTATAAGATTTTATTAAGACTAAATATATTATTTTATGAGCTCACTGTTTGAGCACCTCAGGTCCCTATTTGATTAGTCAGTGCTCTATATGTTATATTGATGCTATTAGATCAAATAGGGTCATCAGTAATAAAATAATACACTATGTGGTACTCCCTGTTTATGATCATTTCATGAGGAAATTTATTGGTGGCTCATAGGCTGTTGCAAGCTAGGGCATGATACATTGTTCATGAGCTCACTATTTAATACTGACATTGTTTACATCTTTTCATTTGGAATGCTTGATGACCTGTGAGCTTTGAGAGCTAGGACATTGTTTCTATTACCTTCAAGACATTGTGTGAAGTGTTTGATCTCTCTTTATTTTTTTTGGTGTTGATATTCACTATGTGGTACTCCCCGTTTATGATCATTTCATGAGGACATGTCTTGATGGCTCGCGGGTTGCAAGCTAGGGCATCATACATTGTTCATGAGCTCACTGTTTAATACTGGCATTGTTCATGAGCTCACTGTTTAATATCTGGCTAGACCATGTAAATGGTACCAGGCCAACCTAATCAGCCCAACAAAATGTGTCATGTTTATCTTTGTCAAATGCACTTGTTCACCATTTTGTTCTTGTTCTTCACACAAATAATGCATCAAAAGTAATTGTAAACAATGATTCAAAGAAAAAAGAAACAACTACAATAGATCAGACCCCAAAAAAATATAGTCAACTACAATAGATCACAGTTCAATGAAATAAAAAGTGTATAAAACAATATATGGTGCACAACAACAGCAAGCATGCAATGACATCAATAACATTGTATGATAAAATTCAATACTATTAGTTTTTATTCAAATCTATTCGAAACTCCTATCAACTCATTGTCCAATAGTTAAACTAACGTATGACTTCAAAGGAGGAATTATGAAATATAGTTATAGGTAGTTATCTCTTCTATAATGAAAATGGTACCAAGCCAACCCAGTCAACCCAACAAAATATGTCATGTTTATCTTTGTTAGATACACTTGTTCCCCATTTTGTTCTTGTTCTTCACACAAATAATGCGTCAAAAGTAATTGTAAACAATGACTCAAAGAAAAAAGAAACAACTACAATAAATCATACCCCAAAAGAATACAGTCAACTAAAATAGCTCACAGTCTCAAAGAAATAAACAATGTATAAAATAATATATGGTGCACAACAACAACAAGCATGCAATGACAACAATAACATTTCATGATGCTCAAGCTTAAATTCAAAATGGTTAGTGTTTAATAGTGGTAATTTGGAATCACCACTATTTGTGTATGTGTGGGAAAATGTAAGATTCACTCCCAAATCCAAATTCCCAAAGGAGAGATCCAATTTGATCAACCAAGAGGTTGATACACAATTGAATCAATCTATGAAGAATATGAAAGAGAGGGAGAAACCCTATATTTCCCTATAATTGGATTAAGCTTGAAATCTGAAATAATTGAAGTGCAAATACTAACCTTGAATTAGGGTAGATCCGAAAAATGCTAAATTCTGGCTTCTGTATGAACTTTCTGAAGATTCAGTCACTTGTTCTAGACTGGAACTATCAAGGCAGACAAAACCCATAAATCTTTTCTCCAAATTCACATAGGTTGACTTTGACCTTTTAAAAGGTCAAAGACCACATTATTTATTTGAAATCTAATTCTGATTCTATTCGTAGATCCTGAAAGATTGCCGAAAAGGGTATCTAAATTTGATCTTAGATATGAGATTCCACACCTGTACCTGCAAGGAAAATGGTGTTTTGTTTGTTTTGGGGGGGGGGGGGGGGGGGGGGTTTGCCTTGGTTAAACACCGGTTTTGAATCAACCTTAATATTGAAATTGAAATAGGAGAATGCTAGCAAGTAGTAGAAATGAATCTAATAATGAAGCTATGCAATTCAATAGATATGCTAATGTATTTGGAGTGTAATCAAATATGTTGATATGAAAGCTTGAACATAACATTATCAAACCTCCATGATTGTATGCTTGAAATCCACCTTGAGAAAACAATGATATGGATCTTGAAGATGAACAAAGGATCTTTGAAGGAAGATCACACCACCATGGTGGCTAGATCTAGGGTTTGAATGATAGATCTTGAATGCTTGAGCCAAATCCCTTCAATGCATGAATCCTTGATCTTCAATGCAGAACTTGGATGAAGAAGAAGACTTGAATACTTGAATGAATGCTTGCTTGATCACTTGGAAAATTTGAGAGCTTGATTGCTTGAGATGAGATATGAAAACTTGATGTGAAAATGAGAGAGGAAGGCCTCCTTTTATAGTGATCTAGGGCACACTCCTCTAGATGGGCCACCTTGGAGAATTAAATCCCAATTAGGTCCTCACCTTTAGAAAATATACCTTGATTAAATACAATTAAAGGATTTACCATTTTGGAGCCTGAAACAGCTGACCCGGAGGTGGAGAAATAATTATCCCAAAAGCTAAATTACCGGCAAATGAGAGTTTAAAATCCTGGCAGGAAGGGGTCAAGGTTGAGGTCAACCCTAACTTAGTCAGGGTTGAGGTTGACCTAGACCTCAGACCTTAACTTTGTCAGGTTCTGCAACAGAGATCCTAGAGATGCTAGAAACTTAGAAATTGATGTTTGAACAGGACCCAGTGTTTGGAATAGATAGAAAATCCTCAGAATGATGTGATGAAGGACTAGGAGGTCTCATTTCTAAATTCTACCTAGAAAATGGAGCCATGGAAGAGAGAAAATTAGGAAATTCCTTAAGACCTTAACCCTAATTTCACCTAGAATGAAGAAGTCAAGTGCAGAGAAGAAGTGGAAGACAAGGGAGAATGCAAAGATGCCAATCATGACCCTAAACCACTTACTCGGAGGGGTAAACACTCTTAACATGGAAGTGCTTCCATTTTAAGATGATACAAGTGTATTAATGTATAATCTAATAGCAACAACCTCATTGATCATTACCTTTCACTCCATCATTATAAAAGAGATAACTGCTTACAACTAGGGCATCATGCATTATTTATGAGCTCACTATTTGAGCACCTCATGTCCCTATTTGATTGGCCGGTGCTCAAACAATGAGCTCATAAATAATGCATGATGCCCTAGCTTGCAGCCCGTAAGCCATCAAGACATTTCCTCATGAAATGATCATAAATGGGGAGTACCAAATAGTGAATATCAACAACAAAAAAATAAAGAGAGATCAAACACTTCACACAATATATGTTTCTTTATAAGATTTTATTAAGACTAAATATATTATTTTATGAGCTCACTGTTTGAGCACCTCATGTCCCTATTTGATTGGTCAGTGCTCTATTTTTTATATTGATGCTATTAGATATTTGAGTACCCTTTATGGAATACCTTAACATGCCAAAAGGACCAGGTAGGTTGCTTTGGAAGGTATATGACTGTTTACACCGTTTCTCATATTTTTAAGGCCTACAACTCATGCATTTACAAAGGAAGTACTAACCAGTCAAAATCCTAGGCTCCAAGTCTTTGCACAGTGTCATGAATAGGTTCAAATCAAAGGAATATGAAGTCAATTTGACTTCGAGAGGTTTCTAGATACAAAAGCCCCAATTTGTGCCCTCAAAACCCTTAAATCTAGGGCTTCCTCAATGTCACATTTCCCAAGGTTTCCTTTAAAAAATAATAGTTGATTCACCTTGTACTTAACATGTCTATACACTTTCAATCATAAAATATTGCCCTTGTTTGGCCAGAACTCTCTATCCTTCAGCCTATCCTCCAAATTCACTTAGTTTCTTAGTATTCCCTATGGTGATCACTAAAACAGCCAATCAAACTTGCATTTCCAAAGTTAGAGGATTATAATACATGTTAATTGGATTCCATTCTATGAGAACCAGTAATCTACATTCATAGAATGACATTCATAATGAAAGAAACTCAAGAAAACAATCCTAATTCAGATTTTCAATGACTGTACAGTCCCAAAATGGAATAACAATGACTAGAATATAATTCTAAGAGTATGAATGACTTCAAAGTCATGAAATATAAGGATCAAAACATTGTAGAAAACATTCCAACCATTAACAACTTTGAATCATACCAAAAATCCTTTCAAATTTGCAAGAAAATCAAACTTTTATTTGTTGATATTTTCCAGATTCTACCTAGGAATAAATAATTTCTAAAGTTCTTAGAATTGGTCTTTAGATTAGTCCCTCCTTTGTGAGTGAATTAGTCTTGGATTAGTCTAAGATTTTCCTTAAGATTTTCTTTAGAATTCTACTCCAGAATTTGCTTCTATGTATACTGTAATTAAGACTGAGATTCAAAGTTGATGCCCTTCTATGGAGGACTTCGCTTTATCTACAATGTCTGAATTGATTGTTGTTTAATGGCATCTAATGTTGTTCTATGGATTTTGGCATTTACTATAGCCTTAAGAGAGTTCGTTGCTACCCTAGGTGGACTTACGGCTATCAGTTTGCTGCTGCCCTAGGTGGACTTGCGACTGCCCTATTTCTTCTACTAACTTGCTGCTTCTACTGCTAAAACCTGCTTCTTTATGTGATTCTTTGGAGAAGAGACACGTTATGTCTTGGGTGCTCTTCTTCTAAGAATCATCCTCCTATATGTAGGAGACAAGGGAGAATGCCAAGAGGGCCGATTTGAATGAATAATTCAAGAGAGCCGACTCAAGGGCCCAAACAATTAATTCAATGTTAAAATCAAATTAAATAAACAATAGATATTAGGCTCTTTAACTAATAACTATATCTTTTGGTATACTTTATTTTTCCATCAAGGCCATAATCTTAACATTATTCAATTTGTTGTAGCAGTCTGTATAGTTCTGAGTGTCTCATTCCAATATGTCATATAAGGGCTTGATTCTCTAATTTATAACTTCCTCTAAGTCTTTTCAACCAACTTTGGTGGTTGGAAAATTATATTAAGACTAATTAAACATAAAAACCCCTTTTCTCTCCTTTTACAAGTGACCGTTGTTATTCAAAAATTTGAATTAACAACATTGCAAATGAAGCATTTCTTAAGATTTTTGAATCCTAAGACCTTGGGATATGATCTAAATAAACTTATTAAACCTTATTAAAACCAAATCTAAACTATTATAAGCTTGCAACTCAAAAAATCATCCTAGACTCCTAAATTGTTCCTAAAGATTATTAGGCCTTTAAGGGCTTGTTGCCAATTTATTATAGGTATTAACCTTATAGGTCATTATAGGCTCCAAAATGCTCCAATTGATGTCATTGGATATCTTCATGTTCACTGATGTCTTTTTGATCTCCATAAGTTTTTTGAACTCCTTATGTGATCTAGGTGCCCCTGCACCACTATGTGCTTTGAGCCAATGAAATTTTTATCATCATGATGCATTAAATGTCTGACTTATGTCCCTATTTAGTTTTAATTTTATAGTGAATTTATGATTTAGTTGTAGTAGCTCAATGTGTTTGAACTCAAGAATACCCCTTAGTTTCCTACAAAGCTTTTGGTGAAATCTGTTAGAAAATGAGAAGCTATGAGAAGGTGACATAAAGCTAATGAAAGGAGGCATCTCCAATTTGTTTTGCAGATATACACATTAAGGATCATGTCAGATAATACAAGGGAATTCGATCAAAATAGGGAGACAATCGCTAGATTGTTGTCTAACTTTCAAAGAGAAGCCGATGACAAATGTTATTGTCCATGCAAGAGTTGTAATGGCTTAAAGACAAGAAGAATCAAAATCAAAATAGAAAAGAGACATTGTAGGGAGAATGGTCACATGGAAGGGGGGTTTGATTATAATCTAGTGGTAAGTTGTTTGTTATATTGTTTTCATAATTAATATACATATGAACCATGGAAGGAGGTTTGATTATCATCATTTTTATATAGGTCGATCTCCCCAGTGTGAATATAGAGGAACATGGAGGTGTGAGTATTGAAGTTGAAGATCATGATCCCATGGAAGATGACAATCATGCACTAGAAAACATATTTGAAGATGATGGTATGAATGCATTGATTGTTGACACATTTGGTATTGGTGCTGCTAGTGCTACTGCTCTTGCTAATGATGAGGATGACATTGATGATGTCCATGATATACTTCTACTTGAGAAGGAAGACACGACCCTTTACGAAGGCTCCAAATCTACTCTTCTCTTTGTTGTATTATTGTTGGTGAATTTGAAGGTTATGAATGGTTTATCCAACATAGCAATGTCACATATGCTATGGTTTTTCATATATGTCATTATAGTCTATAAAAGGTGAAATGTGTACCATTAAGATTGTTTATAGTAATGACTTATATTATTTTTTGTAGATTGATAGGTGACTTTCTATTACCACCATCAAATGTTCTCCCTCGCTCGTACTGAGAATTATGTGCCACTATGAAACATATTGGAATGGAGCATCAAACAATAGATGCTTGTCCTGAAGATCATATTATTTATTATAAAGAACACAAAAATGCAACAGAATGCCTTGAATGCCATACGAGAAGATATCAAGATTATCAAGTGACAAAAAACGTGCCTCACAAGGTTCTTCATCACATTCTGATTATTCCACATCTGAAATAATTATTCAGGTGTAATAGCTTGGCACAATTTATGGATTACCATGTATGCGGCAGGAGTCAAGATGACATTATTCGAATGTCTGTGGATGGTTCATCATTTATGGACATAGAGGAAAGTGGCCACACTTTAAAGACAAACCTCAAAATCTCAAGCTTTCTTTGGCAGCAGACGGTGTCAATCCACATGGAGAGATGAGATCCGTTTGCTCGGTGTGGCCTATTTTTGTTATAAACAATAACCTTCCTCCATGGATGTCAATAAAGAGGTAGCACATTATGTTGGCAATGATTGTTCTAGGTATTTTATTATTTTATAATTATCTATATGTAATTATAATTCTTGGAGTGAAATGGCCACAATAATTATCTGATGTTGTTGTTAATTCAACTAGGTAAGTACCAAGTGAAATATATGAATGTATATATTGCGCCTCTTATCGATGAGTTGTTGGTGTTATGGAATGGTTTCACTATGTATGACATCTCCTGACCAATTGGACAAAGAGAATTTCAATTCCATGCAATGCTTGTGTGGACAATTCATGATGCTCCAGGGTTGACACATTTCTATGGTATGTTATGGTGAATTCTAGTTGTACGGGATAATTCAAATTTTAAAAATATACATATTTAATTCAATTTTATCATTATCTTGTAGGTCTTCAAAAAAATGGAAAATTTTCATGTCTAATGTGTGGTCCAAAGATGAAATCCTATCATTCCAAAAGTTTAAGAAAATAGGTGTTTGATGAGTATAGGTAGTTCCTCCCAGAAATCATAAGTATCAAAGTACAGAGAGTCATCTTTTCAATGGGAAAGAAAAGACTACATCAAAGCCCCGAAGAATGACACCTCACCTATGGTAGTTGGAATATAATAGAATTCAAGGTAATATCATTCCACATAATGGTTGATGTTTGAAAATTATATATTTTGATTATGTTTTGTTGGCTAATTATGTAGTTGATGATCTTGAAGGTCGTGAAGGCATCACCGACCAGTTTCCAAAGGGACTAAAATATTATCCTAGAGAATTTAGTAGGTTGCCCTACTATGAGCATCTAAAAATTATGCATTTGTTTGATACTATGCATATTGGAAAGAATATAATAGAGATGCTATGGAAAATATTGGATGGAAGGTGTGACAAAGAAAAACTTGGCAAAATTTGTAGTGACATTCAAAATTCCAATCATGCAACGAAAAATATCATTGAATCAAATAGAAATGGAGATCGGATTAATGCAAGTGCTCTTCCTTAGTTATTAACAGAGCAACAAAGTAATGCCATAAAAAAAGTGATCCAAAAAATTTGATTTCCTACAAGATTTGCTGCAGATATAAGCAATCTCATATCAAAGAAAAATGATTTTGGGTCAGGGATGAAAACACATGATTGACATACCTTCATCAAGGTAAGTCATAGTCTTTTGTATTTACAATATATTTGTGTAATTGCATTCAATTTTCATTGTATGAAATGATTAATTGACAATTATTGCAGAATTTGCTACCGCTATCTCTCCCAAAGAACTTCGACAATAATATCAAACAAGTGATATATGATCTTGGAAAATACATGAGATAAGCAGTGATATTTGTTCAATATATCAAACAAGTAATATATTGTAAAGTCTTGTATTTATATATTTATGTCTTGAATCCCTTGTAGGTGGTTGTCATCTAAATAAATCCATAAAGAAGATATAAAATATTGAAAGAAAAAAATTTGTCAATTAATGTGTGAAATGCAAAAGTGTTTATCTCCAACTTTTTTCAATGCACAAGAACACTACCTCATACACCAAGTTGAGGAGATTGAATTGTGTGGACCTGTACATGCTAGGTCAATGTGGATGGTTGAGAGACACTTAAAATTTTTGAAGGGTTTGGTACAAGAAAGAGCATGTCCCAAGGGTTCTATGGTTAATGGATATATGGTATACCAGATGATGGTGTACATTACTCAATATCTTCCTAATCTTGTAGCAAAGACCCATATAGATTGCATTTGGGATCTCGACTAAATTAAAAAATTTAAAGGGGAGTACTTGGTGGGAAATGGTAGATTTAGGAAACTGAAAGGTAATAAATTATGAGATGTTATTGTAGTAAATTAATTCTTAATCTTCAAGATAAATTTGTTGTAAGTCATCTATTTACTTTTGTACAGTTGCTAAAGAGTGGGATGCAATAAATTTGTTTATTGCAAACAATCAAGATTGGATGGTGACATGGATTGAATGATGTCAACATGATGGTCATAGATTAACATGAGAATCTGTGTCTTCATTGGTTATACAAGCTCATCACAATAGAGATCCCAATGTTACACAAAAGGAAATAGATTTAGCATATGGTTTAAGAGATCACCAGGTACTTATAAATTTGTTAATTAATCAATTGTATATTTTTCAACTTGTGATGCAATAATTTATACATGTTTGACATTATTGCAGGTGAAACACCACAAGGCTATGTTTTACAATGGTTATAAATTTCGCATCAAAAAGTTGGATGACACAAAGAGAACTTGTGATTCTAGAATAAGTGCAGTGTTCCAGGTGACTAATATTTCATCTAGAAATGACTTACATCCTCGAGAGTTGCAAAATTGATACTATGGTATTTTGGTTGATATACTTGAATGTGACTTCAATTCCTTCAAATTAGTTCTTTTTGTTGTGAAATGGTATTAACTAAAACTCAATAAAAATGATCCTAATAGAACTGCTATTGAACATGACAATGGATTTCCAATGATTAATACAAGGTTGTTTGAGCCAGTTGGAGAAGAGCCCTATGTTCTTCCAAGCTAATGTGAGTAGGTATTTTACTGAGAGGTTCCACATAAACTAGGTTGGTCATTTTTTGTTAGACATGATCCAAGAGGAAGACTGATAAAGTATAATGCGATGGAAGAAGATATCGAGGAAGATGAAGAAGTGGAAGATGATGTAGAACCAAATCACGATCGAGAGCTAGTCGAAGAAGAATATGAAGAAGAAGACGACGATGATGCTGCTACTGATGATGATGATGCTTCTACTGATGCTACTACTAATGAGGATGATGTTGCTACTGATGATGATGATGATGATGATGATGAGGATGATGATGATGATGGTGATGATGGTGATGATGATGATGATGATAATAGTGGTGGCGATGATGTCATCAATGATGAAGATCTTGATGATGAGATGGATGAAGAAGAATATCAATGACATGAATGAAATGTACAATTATGCCAGATGTTTGACATGTTCTACCAATTTTTTTATATGTCCTACTTATATATCTTTAATCTTTTGTTAAGAGAAATTTCATTCTAAAAGAGTGTATTTAATCTCTATATGCTTAAACAACCTCACTAGTTAAGACTGTTCTCATTTGTAGTGGGCATGCCAAGAATCAAATCACTTGAAAGACACCAGTATTTAGACATGCAAAAATTAGTGACGTGATTAAGAAAATTACCTTTATTTACAACTGCATGGTTGTCTTTGGTTTGTCATTTTGTTTTGAATGTCTAGTGATTTAAACCAAAGACTTCGACTTAGCCAAAAAATGTGCAAGTCTACATTAGTATGTTTCTTTTTATTGTAATTATAATTAGTATGAATGAACAAAATAATGACAATGCAATATTTTTTATAATGCAATATTTGTCGAAATAGCATCGATGACTTCAGTCAATGTGCCTATGTGTCAATGTGGTGTTGGCCCATGTATGTTGAAGACGTCACACACAACAAGTAATCTTGGGCATCAATTTTGGGTTTGTCCAAATAGGAAAAAGGTCTGGATACTATGGACAAGGCTTTTGAGGGTACCTGGTTTGGAAAACTTCAAGCCAAACAATGATTAGATTTTACTCTAAGCATGAAATCAATTCAAAACAAGTAAAACTCTAAACTAAGCCACCTCAGATTGAGCTAAAACAGGTGCACTCAAGCACTGTTTGATTTTCTCTTGCTTAAGGGGATGTGTGTGTGCTCTCTAAGCACTTGGAGCATGTTCCTTATGCATTTTAGGACGGATTGAGATTCATGAAAACCTCAAAAATGACACAAAATAGGTATAGAACACCTGATTTGCCCCTAAGGCCTCAAGGACCCAAATGATACTGAAATGAAGATTAAGATACATGATGTTTATGCTAAGATTGATTTTAAACCAAATAGAGATGTGATATGATGCTATGCTTATGCAAAATGAGGAAATAAACTATGTTAATCCATTATTACTAAATTAGGATGAGCTAAAAATGCTTGAAAGTAAGCTAAATTAGGATGATTATGCTAAGTCTAGAGCTAAATGGGCATGATAACAATGCATAAGAATAAAAGCTAAGCTAATGAATTTGCTCTTGAAAGGAGGAGCATTTATAGGATTTGGGAAGGAGGAATGAATGGCCAGGATCAAAATCCTTAAGAGAGGCCAAGATTCATTCAAATGGGAGCACATGGATTGTGCTAGTTTAGGGCCACCTCCTTGTGACAAGTGTCATAAGGGCATTAGGTTGAAAGATGGGAGGAATGTGCACAATTTGGGAAATGTGTCTAAGGTCAAAGGGTGTAAGAAAGGGGTGAGGGGCTTCTTAAATGCATGATAAATGCATGTAAGAGGGATAAGGAGGCCTTAAATGCACTTAATGCATGTAAGAGAAGTTTATAGAAGTTTGTTGACTTTGGGTTAAGCTTAGGAGTTGGCTAACCTTGGTTAGGGAATGTGAGAGGATTAGGGGAGGGATTAGGATTAGGATTAGGACTTTCTAGAAGAGTCTAGAATTTTTTTAGGATAAACATGGATTTTAGAAAATAAATAAAGATTTATTTATTTCCATGGTTTAGGTTTGATAATATTTATTAAAAATAAATTTAACAAATATAAGGATTAAATATTTAATCTTAATTAAATATTTTGAGTTGGGATTAGGGTTAGAAAATGATGGGATTAGCCTTTAATCGAAATTAAAGAAGGATTAGAAGATTCTGGAAGAGGTTAGTGGTCTTAAGGAAATTGGCCAAATTTTGGGCAAAAAATAAATAAATTATTTATTTTGAGATTTTTGGTCAATTTATTAATTAAATAATTAATAAATAGGGGGATAATGTTTAAATAAGATTTAAACATTTTTGGGAGGGATTCCTTAATTAAATATTTTTAATTAAGATACAGGGATTTAATGACATAAAAATAAATCAATAAATTAAATAAATAATTAATTAATAAATGATGATGTCATCAGGGATTTTTTAGAAAATAAAAATACTTTATTTTCTAAAATATTTTTAGGTGTCTACATTTTGCCCCTCTTTGATGTGATGCCGCAAGTGGCACGGTGTCAAAGACAAGAAAATAAGATGCCCAAGGCTAGAATTTAGAGGAATGATGGGTTGTGCCCCCTCGAGAAAATAATGCAAGGAGTAAACGTTGTAGAATTTTCTTGAAAGGAAACAGAGAAAGAAGGACCTAGGAAGAAGGGGAGATAAATAACCAAACTTCCAGGAGCAAAGATGGGTGAATGCAAGATGAGATGGAATGCAAAATGCAAGATGCAGCTATATGAGAGATGCAAGATGTAAGATTAATCTATATGATGCAGGATGTAGGGGATTGGGGGAAGCTCCAAGTGCAAATGTGGAGAGCACAACCTAGTTTAATATAGCAATGCTAGAGACCTGCCAAGGATACTGGGATCACGAGGCCTTGTCACCAGTGTTGCATAGGACTAATGCTAAAAAGACACACAGGGTTTCCCCAGCATTACACATGAATCCCAAAGGAGGCATGGTGAAAATGATGCTAAAGAAACCAAAAACACATGACTGACTCACATGCAGAAGCAAAAGATCAAAAGACCTTGCCCCAAATTATCTTCAATCACAACGCACCATAATATAAAGGATCGTGGTGACTTTGAGTAGAGAACAACGAGAAGCCGTAAAAGATTAACAAGATCCAAAGGACAAAATCCAAGACCAAAATGAGAACTCCAAAAAGACATCCTTTGCCAACGAGAGAGATTTGATGTGAATGATTGAATTGATGGTGGGAAGATTGGTCTGAACATGTGGAAGGATACATCGACATGGACCTAGTGTGATTGGTGGAAGATTGGATCGGACAGGAGGAAGGATACATCCTCAAGGACCCATTGATTGATGAGAGAATGAGTGTTGTTCACTGGCAAATGATGAAGTCAAAGAATAATCACTGGGATCAAGAATAGTCGACAATTGATGTTGCTAAAGTACAAGGCTGGGTAGGACAAAGTGTTCTAATCAAATGCTACTGCAGGACTGACAAGGACTATGTACAACAAGACATGAGGATATGTACAACGGACAGGAAAAGATATACAACGGATATGTACAAAAGCTCAGGATTGGGGATAGGAAGATCTCGCTATACAGGATATACAAGAAGGATCATGCTATATAGGATATACAAGATATGGTACAAGATATGTGCAGGTAGGATTACAGAGTTGTTGGAGGATTATGAAAAAGAGGAATTCTAGGGGATGGTGGATGGGGATGGGGATGGTAAAAAAAAAAGAAAAAGGATTGAGATGTTGGGATGGAGGGATGGGAGTTTGATAGATAATGACTCGGTCCACTATGTATGGCACCTGTTTGCTAGGTTTTCACCAACATACTTGTCCAAGGTGCTTGAATTGCCAAGTTTTCAACATTGGATGATTGTTTTTCTTTTTCTTTTTCTTGCTTTTTTGCTTTTTTTTGTATTTTTTTACTTTTTCTAATTTTTATAGATTTTTTGAATATGTAGATCTGGTTCAGGCATAGAACCTCTTCAAATGTATGATGTTGATTGGATCATTCAAAGGCTCACCTTCTGGTGTAGATAGCTGATAGGTGCCAGAGCTGAAGCATGCTGTGACAACATAGGGGCCCAACCAAGTAGGCTCAAACTTTCCTTTCTTTTCTCTATTTGCTTGGACTTTCTGATTTTCGTTGAGGGCCATGTCACCGACCTGAAATTGTCTGGGATGGACCTTCTTGTTATAACTCCTTTTTAGTCAATTTTGGTATGCAACCAGGTGATCATATGCTTTTTGTCTTTTTTCATCTAACAGGTCTAGCTATTTGAGACGGGCCACACGATAGTCTTCATCTGTGGTGTAGTTCTTCATGGAGACTCACAATGATGGGAGCTCAACCTCGATCGGCAGAACGGCTTCAGCACCATATACAAGGGAATATGGGGTGGTGCCTATGGGAGTGCGATAAGAAGTATAGTAGGCCCGATGGGTAGGATTGATTTGGAGGTGCCAATCATGACCAGAATCATTGATAACCTTCTTGAAGATTTTCAGGATAGTTTTATTGGTTGCCTCAGCTTGGCCATTTTCTTGAGGGAAATATGGGCTGGAGAAATGGTGATGGATGTGGAGTCTAGCACACAGATCATCCACATGCTAATTTTCAAAAGGTGTGCCATGGTCTGTGAAGATGGTAGATGGTATGCCAAAGTGGCAAATGATGTGGTAAAGGATGAACTTGGATATTTGAATACCAGTAGTTAGAGTGAGCAGAATCACTTCAACCCATTTGGTGAAGTACTCTGTGGTAGTGATTATGTACTTGTGTCCATCTAAGGAAAGGGGAGTGATTAAGCTGACAAGGTCAAAGCCCCAACATGAAAATGGCCAAGGTGGTGCAATGGGCTGCAAGTCTTGTGTTGGTGCATGAATCAAATTTGCATGCTGCTGACATGGTAAACATTTTCTAACAAACTCACAAGCATCATGTTCCATGGTTGGCCAATAATACCCAACTTGAAGCAACTTCTTAGCTAGAACCATGCCACTCGTATGGGCACCACAAATTCCAGCGTGGACCTCTTGTAAAGTCAGGACAGCCTCATTTGAATCTAAACACCTAGAGAGGATATTGTGATACCCTCGACGATAAAGGGTGTTGGCTACAAGAGTGGAGCGGGAAGCTCTGTGAATAAGGTTTTGGCATTGGTTATTGGTGAGATGGGGAGATATGATACCATTCTTTAGATATGCGTGGATGTCATGGTACCACGGGGACTGGGGACCAACCAAGACACACACCATTTCTGCATCAGCATTATCATAATCTGGTGTATGTAGCTGCTCGACTAGGAATTCATACTATGATGCGTCGTGTGGGATTTCTAACAAGGACCCAATAGTTGCCATTACATCTGCTACTTTGTTCTGAAGTCTAGGTATCTATGTGAATTGTAGATTCAGGAAATGCTCTTTCAATCTATCCATGAGTTCTTTGTAAGGTAGCAGCTTATCATCCTTTGTTTGATATTCATCTAGGACTTGCTTGATAATGAGCTATGAATCACCGAACACTTGCAGTTCTGTGATATTCCATTTAATGGCTATTTTGAGACCTAAGATGAGTGCCTCATATTCTACAATGTTGTTGGTACATGAAAATCCCAACTTGAATGATTTTGGAATGTAGTCACCTTGAGGTGTGACAAATAGAATTCCTGCCCCTGATCCATGTAATGTGTAGGAGCCATCAAAGTATAGTTTCCACATGGGTTGTTCTTCGATCATACATAAGTGTTCATCAGGGAATTCCATGATTAGTGGATAAGCATTCACCAGTGGTGCTTTTGCTAGCTGATCGGCAATGACTTGCCCTTTGATTTCTTTCCGATCTATGTACTGGATGTCAAACTCGCTGAGTATCATGACCCATTTTTCCATATGGCTTGTGAGAGTTGTCTTTGATAGTAGATATTTGAGGGGGTCCACCTTTGAAATGAGCCTGATTGTGTGACTGAGCATGTAATGTCTAAGCTTTTGAGTGGCAAAGACCACTGCAAGGTAGGCCTTTTCCATGGGTGAGTAATTAAGCTCATAGCTGACAAGAGTTTGACTAATGTAGTAGATGGCTCTCTCTTTGTTTTCATCATCATGCTGAGCTAAGAGTGCCCCCAGTACTGTAGTGGTTGCTGAGATGTAGAGTATGAGAGGGCATCCTAGAACTAGTGGTACTAGGATTGGAGAATTGGCTAGATACTTCTTGAGCTTATCAAAGCTTCTTTGACATATGGGATCCCATTTGAAGCTTGTGTCTTTGCATAAGAGATGCGTGAAAGGTTGGCACTTGTCTACCAGCTGAGAAATGAACTAACGCACTGATTGAAGCTTTCCTTGTAGGCTTCGGAGCTATCTGAGTGTTCTTGGGGGAGGCATTTCTGTTATTGCTTTGACCTTTTTAGGGTCAATCTCTATGCCTCTTCGTGATACTATGAAACCTAGGAGCTTTCCAGATGTAACACCAAAGACACATTTCTTTGGATTGAGCCGTAACCCATAGTGTTGCAGGTGATCAAACACACTCTCAAGAATGTCAAGGTGTTCATGGCATGTCTTTGATTTGGCAAGAATATCATCCACATAGTCCTCTAGGATCTTGTGGATCATGTCATGGAAGATTGTTGTCATCGCTCTCTAATATGTGGCTCCTGCATTCTTTAGACCAAAGGGCATAATGTTATAGCAAAAGGCACCCCATGGAGTGGTGAATGCTATTTTGTGTTGGTCTTCTACTGCTATATGAATCTGATTGTATCCAGAGAAACCATCCATTAGTGACAATATTTCATGGCCCGCTATAAGATCTACGATCATGTGTATGTTAGGTAGCGGGAAATCATCTTTAGGACATGCCTTGTTTAGGTCCTTGAAATCTGTACAAATTCAGATGCCGCCAGAAAGCTTTGTGACAGGTACCATGTTGGAGATCCAATCTAAGTAATCTATAGCTCTGATAATCTTTGCATCTAGGAGATTTTCTAGTTCTGATTTTACCAATAGACCTACTTTGGGATGCATTTTGCGTAGCTTCTGCTTCACTGGCTTAACATCAAGTCTATAGCTAGATGATGAACAAAAAGTTTAGGATCAAGTCTAGGCATATGTGTGTATGACCATGCAAAGTTCGTAGTAGTTTCTTGAAGTAGCGCAGTGAAAGCCATTTCTTCACCTTCTGTCATGTTGGCTGCAATGTAGGTGATCCTCAGACATTCCTTTGTACCTAAGTTGACTAGCTTGGTTTTTTCTATGATGATAGGTGACTGCTTAGGTCTGTAATCCTGGATGGGAGGAAGAGGCAAGTCTTCATCTTCTAGCACTTGAATTGCCAAGTTTTCACTAGAAGATATGATCTTTATTTTTACTTTTTTGGAATCAGAATGTGCCCCAGAAGGGTTTTCACATAAGGACTCATGTTTTACTCTTTCTATTTTTCTTTTGCAACTAAAGCTTGCCTCCTCTTCAAAGTATCCTTTGGGGTCAAGCTTATAGATGTGAGCTGACTCTGAATCCTGAACTGAGTGTGGGCCTGATGCCCCCATGAATTCTAGGAGTGCTTCTGTGCTTTGGAACTCATCGATGTGTGTGACACTTGGTTGGTCCCAGTCTATGAGTTCAGGGTGGGTGAGGGGAAGTTCTATGAGATTGATGGCAAGTTGTCAGAGGATAGAAGTCCCTAGGAGGGTGTCATCATCAAAGATATCATCGTAGGATCTGATTTCTTTCTCTTCAGGGATGTCTTTGATCTCTGCGAGGTCATCCTGGCTATTTAAGAGGGGAACACTAGTCATGTTGGTGCCCCCGGTTGCGGTATTGGGCCCTTGTATATGCAGGCAAAGGGTATTAAAGCTAAGACCCTGATGTTGTGGGTTCTTGCATGCTGTAATTGGGTCTTTGCTTCTACCTTCTTGTGGTCCTAGACCACCACCTTGGTAGTTCCATTGCTCAATAATGTACTTGTGCGATTGTGGGTATTTATCTTTGAAGTAGCCAAGAAGTTGTTTGTTAGGTGGTGGGGGATCTTTGTACAACCACCTATTAATGTCAAGATCCATTTCTTGGCTGTTTAATGTGCCATGGGATTCAAAAGTCATATGTCCCATTCTCTTGATTTCATGATGCTCTTCAATAGGCTTGCTTTGGTGACTCAGGTGCCCTTGAGTATGTGGATGACATGGGAGGGCCCCTACGAAAAATGCATCATGTAGGCTGTATTCACCACAAGCTTGGTTATCAATCTTGATGGAAGAAAGGGTGGAGGTGAGGATGGTTTCTAGATTGCAATGGGATCAGGATGAGCTGGCAATAGAAGTGCCTATGTCAGTTCCAGGACAATGAGTAGAATGAGGGAATGATGCTTCCATTGCATGATAGTATGCGAAGGGTTGGGGGTCAGCATGGATGGTAACCTCAGTGCCTTGATGCAAAAATTTGATGCACTGATGGTAAGTGGATGGTACAACCTTAATGGAATGAATCCACGGTCGGCCTAGGAGGATATTAAATGGTAGGTCAAGATCAACAACATGGCAAATAGTATCCTGTGTTGCTGGGCCCAACTAAATGGGAAAAGTAATGGTACCTTCAGAGGTATGCTCCAAATTTTCATAGGCTTTGATAGTGATTACTTCATGTGCTATATCAGCCTGGGTGAACCCAATCTGCTGAATGAATTTCAAAGTACACAAGTTTAGGGCTAAGCCATTATCTATTAAGACCCATTTGATGGCAAAGTCTCTGACCATGATGGCAATGCAAAGAGGGAGAGTATGGTTAGGTGCAACATCTGGCATGTCAGATGGTTTGAAGGATAAAGCGTAGGTTGTAGATAGATGTCCCACAAGGGTCTCAAACCGGGTGGTGTTAATGTCTGTGGGGACATGTCCTTGTTTGAGAGCTCAGTTAAAGATCTCCTGATGGAGAGGTGAAGTGCGAAGAAGGTCCAAGATGGATATTTGGGCTGGTGTGTTCCCAAGATGTTCTATGAGGTTGTACTATGCATTATGTGCATTATGTGCCGGCCTTGGTTGGGCACCAACAATAGTTATCCGACCTCTGTGGGTAGTAACAACACATTGACGATCTGCTCCTCTAACATGGATGGCATTGATTATGGGCTCAACTTGGGTTATACATCCAACAATATTATCATAATTGATATAGGCAGTAGTGTGATCTTCTTGCTTACCTTTGCCATGGTTCTGGGGATGATTGGCTTTAGTTTGGTTGTTCCCAGCATTATGTTGTGGGAACACATTCTGATAAATTTGTAAGTTGGCATTTGGTGAGGCTTGAGCGGGTGTATCTACTTGAATCTCTTTTTGATCAATGAGATCTTGGATATAGTTTTTGAGTCTCATACACTTCAAAGTAGTGTGTCCTTTGACACGATGATAATCATAGTATTTGTGATCTTTGTACTAATCAGGCTTGGGAGTGGTATCATCAACTGGCTGAATTGGTGGATATGTAATCAAGTTGGCCTTGGCCATTCGATGAAATATAACATCCAAAGGTTCACCAAGTGGTGTGAAGGTCTTCTTTGGATAATTTTGAGCTCTAGGTTTGTTCTGTTTGGGAGCAATATTGACGGCATTGAATTGATTGTTTGAATTACCTTGATAAGCTTGATGGGCTGGTTGCTGATAATTCTACTGATTATTCTAAGAATGATATTGTTGCGTGGGTTGCTGATGGACTTGAGGAGGTTGCTGATGGATGGGTGCTTGTTTTTGTTGGTATGTAGGAGTTGACGGAGGACTAGCCACAACAAATTAGACATGCTTGGTATTAGTAGCTCTATCAGTAACAATGTTCTTGTTACGATTCCAGTAATGGGATTTATCATTGCTGGGTTTTTGGGCATCATTTTTGAAGTGTCAGATTGTGCCTTCATCTAGGAGGGCCTTTTCAATACCTATCCCCTTGCTCTTGATATCTTGGTAGGTTTGGAGACAATTCATCCTCATGAAGTGGGATAGCTTAGGATGCAGATTATCAATAAAGATTTTGGTCAAATGCTTTTCAGGTGGCTGGTATGATAACATGGTAGTAAGGTTCTACCATCATTGCAAGTATTTTTCTAGGCTTTCTCCATCTTTCTATTTTGAGTTGCAGAGATCTAACAAGGTCAACTCATTCTCAACATTGTGGGCATAGTGGGCAATGAACTTCTCAAAAAGTTTGGCAAAGGTTGTGATAGTCCCACAGGGTATTTTGTAGAACCATTCAATAGCAGTTCCTCCCAAGCTTTTGGGGAATAGGCGTAAGAGATAGTTATCACTATAAGCCACTTCTTGGCATGCCATATAGAATTCTTTAATATGATTGACTGGATCTCCTTTCCCCTGATATTTATCAAACTTAGGTGTCTCAAAGTGCTTGGGGAAAGGTATAGCGGCAATGGACCAGTCAAACGGATAAGGACACACCTCCTCAAACTTGTAAGTTTTGTTCTTAGTACCAGTTTGAAGCTCTTTAAGAGCGTTCTTCATGGCTTCCCATTCAGCATTGATTGGTGTTTGAGTGGGTACTCCCATTTGAGGTGGGTATTGTTGAGTGGGATATGGAGATGGCCCAGTGGGATAGGTAGATTGGAGTGGATTTTGGAGTGATGTTTGCTGGGGATATTATTGATGCAGCACAGGGGGATATTGCGGTGGTGGATATGAGACTGCTTGCTGGTGTTGTGGGATGACTAAGACTTGCTGCTGTGACTGATAGGAGGAAACTTGTTGCTGTTGGGGAATGATGGGGGTTTGTTGCTATGACTGGAAGTATGGTTGCTTTGGCGGTGGTTGGTGGAATGATGTAGCTTGTTGGTAAGATGGTCCTTGCTAAACTTGGCTCTATGGTTGATCGATATAAGTCGGGTGCATTCCCATATTGCTTAAGGGTGGAACTAATGTAGGGAAGCCTGAAGAGAAGGATGGCTGGGAAAAATAACTTGCAAAATGGGATGAACTTTGCTGCTAAGGTGGAGGAACTTGCTGAAAAGCACTGGGTGTTGGGAATGGATAGCTTGCGAAGGATGAGGTTGGTGGAGGTTGAGATGGTTGCTATTGTGTTGCTTGTGAGAAGGTGGCTTGTTGGTTTGCAAATACGGATGTAGGAGAGTGAGTGGGTATTCCAAAGGCTTTCAGGTCTTCTTGAGTGAGACCCCAATGAGGACCAGTGTGAGGTGGGAATTATGTTGCAGTGGATGCCAGGAAGGTAGATGTGATGGGTGTTTGGGACATGAATGGTGGTTTTGAAAAACCCATGGAAGGCATTCCTGTGGTGAAGGCATTTTTCTAGGCTTGTGCTTGGGTAGATGCTTGTTGGGGGGGAATGAAGAGAACGCTTGCATTCCCCATGAAAAGGGTGATGTTGATGTAGAAGTTTGCTGGGTATGAAAGGGGAGTAGTTGCGCTGCCCCTGAAATAGATAACGCTGATGTGGAGGCTTGTTGGGAGAAAGAGGGAAATGATTGCATTGACCCTGGAAAAGATGGTATGGATGCAGAAGCTTGGCGATTGAAAGGAAAAGATGATTGTGTCCCTACTGGCACAAAAGGTGTGGATGTGGAAGCTTGTGAAGTGAAGGGGAAGGATGATTGCATCCCTCCCGAAGTGAAAGGTGCTGCTTGGCCTATGGAAGATGGTGGGAATTCTTGTGCAAAGGTTTGTGTAAGAGGTGGGAGTTGACTATGGGACAAGCATTGGATTTGTGCAAGAGCTTGAGCAGCCATGGTGGATGATGAGGTACCTATGATAGGGAATGGAGCAGATGGTGTTATAGCTTGTGTTACAGGATTTGCAAAGCTTCCTTGTAGAAGAAGGGGAATGACAGAGGTTTCTTGTGATGTTTGCAAGGTTGGATCAAGGAATGGTTGGATGAATGGAGAGTATACTTGTGTTGGGATTTGGATAGTGCTTATGGGAATGTGAGGATGGAGATATGGTAGAATGGAAGTCTACACTTGTGAAAAGTTAGTGAACATGCTTTATTGGGTCATGAGTGTATTGACTAGTGGTGGATTCTCTAGATGATTCACAAATGTTTCTATTGCTAGAGGAGCTGAGGGGATATTGGGATCATCCCATGCATTTCCAGTTTGTATTTGGGGATCATAGGCTATCATTGCACTGGTAAAAATGTTGGGATTAGATGTGCTAGTGATTGGATAAGGATTCATGTTCCTTCACTTCCTAGATCCAGATTTTGTCTCGACAGGAATGGAAATGCAAATGCTAGATGAATGCAAGATGTTTCCTAAAAAATTCTAAAGAATGATAGATGTAAGCTTAAGGAACTTCTAAGGATGATGAATTTCTAAAATGTAATGCAAGGATTGATGAAATGCTTGGATTTGGATCAAGGATGGTGGAAGATTGGGAGATGGTGGCAGATTGGTAAAAAAGCTTGGTGATGATGGAGGCTTGATGGGATGCTCTGATTTGGGTTAAGATTGGGTGGAAGATTGGTGGGATGCTGGTGGAAGATTACTAAGTGTCAACAATGAGCTTCTATTTTTCCCAATGGAGGATCAGTGATAGGATTTGGCTAACCTAGGATAGACTAATGATCTTCGGTCAACTGGATTCTTATCAATACAAGCCAATCTCTTGCTCGAGATGATGAGGCTATGCAAGGACAAGTTGGATTTCCTTTAGACAATGCTCTGTCAAAAAGGGGATGATTTTTGATTTGGGATAAGGGATGGAAACAACTCAAAGGTTTTGATCACTAAGTACTTGTGGATTTGGATCTCTGGATTTGGTGCAAAAGGATGGTGAGTTCTAATTTGGATATTGGATGCTAGATTTGGATGAAGGATATGGGACTCTGATTGTGGATTGCTAATGGAAAGATGGTGAAGGATGATGGAACAATGCTTTCGAAATGCAATTGAGATGGATGATCTATGATGCTGCTAGGAAGATGATGGTGAATACATCTAAGGACTCTAGAATGCAACTAAGGATTTGGTGATGATGTTGAGATGAAACTAGGATGAGACTAGGATGAAGGACTGCCGAGATAGGATTTTGAGATCTGAAGGTAGAATGGACATGTGATGGATCTTATCTAATCTTCTCTTTCAAGACTGATGTAGCGATGGTTCACTCAAAATTGGTAGGAAATTTTTTTGACTCTTGCGTTATAGCCAATATTATCAAGCTTTTCTTGATATTTTTCTTCTGCTTGGATTGCTTGGATAGAGGATTGATGGCTCTTAAGGTTTCTTTCTACAAATTTCTTCTCTTGATAAGCTTTGGATTTGGGCAACTTAGCTTTCAAATGTTTGATCAAATTTGGCATAACTTGGGGAAGCTCTGATAAGTTGGTTTTGAGACAAAAAGGTTCTTTGGATAACTTATTGCAAGGGTTTCTCTGCAAAATGTTCTGAGTATCTCGAACCAGGTTTGTTGATCAATTTGATGTTTCCCAATGGCAAAGGATAGATTTCAACAAAGATTTTTAGAAAAGAAATCTCCACAAGGGACAAAGAAACCTTGTGGGATACAAACGAGATAACTGACTCTGATAAAGCTTTGAAAGTGTATGTTCCAACAATGTTTTCACAGAGTGTTGACTGTCAAGCACTTCAAATAGATCTACCTAAGGAAGGTGAGTATCAAAATCGCTTGCCCATAGCTTGGTATCCCCTAGAAGGGAATACAAATGGTGAGTAATCTTGAGGTGACCTGGTAAACCCCTTGGAATCGGTCCTTGCACAAGGATTTTGATACTTTTGGATGTAGATAGGGTAGCCTCTATTTTATCAAGTTTTTAATAGTTTCATGGAGTCTCCATACCCGGTTATGCTGACCGCCTGTGACTCGCTTAAGAGCCTAGCCAACAACACTGGGGGAGGAATATTTACTTGTCCCCAGACATTTGCATTTGGCACAAAACACCCATGGATTAGGAGATATAAGTGAGTACTTTTTGCCTTCACTTTATTTATATACCGGTTGGGGGGGATACCAGTTTGAGGTCATTCTCCGAGGAGGAAGTGCTTTTCTCTGTGGATAGGCCTCGCTAAAAGTAGAACACATGAACTTGTCCAAGTCCAAATGTTCTACGTTGCTTACTTTAACAAAGATTTTTTGCAAGAATTGAAAAACTCCTAAATGCACATCAAGCAAGTTGTTCTTTTTTCCAAATTGATTAAGTTTGATTGAACTTTGAAATTGAAGACACAAGTGCTTAAGGTTTGATTTGTTCTTTCTCCAAAAGGTAAATGATTTGAGCGATTGCAAGTTCTTTCCTTTGAGCATTCGAGATTGAGATGTGCATGTTGATTTAGAACTTTGAAGTGCTTTGTTTTATCCTTTAGATCATTCAAGATGGAGTTTGTGCTTTGCTTGAATTGAAAAGGAGGGAATAGAGATGCTTGTTCTTTCCAATTTAGATCATTCAAGATTGTGTTTGATTTTCAAAATGATAATGACTCTTAGGACCTAAGTTCTTTTCCTTAGTTTCATTCAAGATTTTGTTTGACTTTTGCTTTTTTAGGAATCTGTGAACAAATTTAAGGCAAAAACACAGTCGGTGATGACATTGTCCAGCTAATACACGACGCTAGAAAATGTACACGTGACACCAAAAAGCTCTCAGGCGATAGCAGAATGTTTACAGGCGACAAAGAACTGATTCCAGGTGACAATGAAATCTTACCAAGTGACAACAAAAGTTCTCCTAGGTGACAACAGAATATGTATAAGCGACACTCAAACATTCCTAGGCAACACTTAATCAAGCATAGTCGACACTTAAAAAAACCCTTCACAATAATGAAATTAGCATACGCGACAGAAAGTTGTGCATAGGCGACAATAAAAATTTAGGCTAAGCGATAGTGAAATGGTCTTAGGTGACACTTAAACAAGGCTAGGCGATACTTAAATGTGTAGAGGTGACACTTAATCATCCATAGGCAACAATAAAAAGTGCACACGCAATAACGGAAATGTCGGTAGGCGATAATGAAATGGTCAAAAGGCAGACAATGAAATGAGAATGTGCGGCGACACTTAAAATTCCATAGGCGATAGTGAAATGTTCCCAGGTGACATTTGACGGGCATAGGCGATAATGAAATTTTTATAGGCGATAATGAAAATGCCGATAGGCGAAAATGGAATGGTTACACGCGAGACTTCTGTATGTGGAGGCATGAATGTTTATTTTACAAGCATGATTACTTCTGTCACAGGCGATAGAAAAGAAGTCAAGACAGAATAGAAGTTATCGAGCATGAAATTCTTTAGGAAATAGGTGTCAATACAAAGCTTGTAGGTGTGATCAAACTATTTGAAGGCATGACTGTATTGCGTGTAGGCATGACTGAACTTTGTGTAGGTGAGATTTCATCTATTTCCTGCAAATACAAGAATACAAAGCATGATATAATCAAGTGATTGTGGGTTTGGGCCCCACCGAGCATGCCAGAATGTGGACAAGGCTTTTGAAGGTACCTGGTTTGGAAAACTTCAAGCCAAACCACGATTAGATTTTAGTCTAAGCATGAAATCAATTCAAAACAAGTAAAACTCTAAACTAAGCCACCTCAAATTGAGCTAAAATAGGTGCACCCAAGCACTGTGGGTGTGCTCTCTAAGCAATTGGAGCATGTTCCTTATGCATTTTAGGATGGATTAAGATCCATGAAAACCACAAAAATGGCACAAAATAGGTATAGAACACCTGATTTGCCCCTAAGGCCTCAAGGACCCAAATGATGTTCAAATGAAGATTAAGCTACATGATGTTTATGCTAAGATTGATTTTAAACCAAATAGAGATGTGATATGATGCTATGCTTATGCAAAATGAGGAAATAAACTATGTTAATCCATTATTACTAAATTAGGATGAGCTAAAAATGCTTGAAAGTAAGCTAAATTAGGATGATTATGCTAAGTCTAGAGCTAAATGGGCATGATAACAATGCATGAGAATAAAAGCTAAGCTAATGAATTTTCTCTTGAAAGGAGGAGCATTTATAGGATTTGGGAAGGAGGAATGAATGGCCAGGATCAAAATCCTTAAGAGAGGCCAAGATTCATTCAAAGGGTAGCACATGGATTGTGCTAGTTTAGGGCCACCTCCTTGTGACAAGTGTCATAAGGGCATTGGGTTGAAAGATGGGAGGAATGTGCACAATTTGGGAAATGTGTCTAAGGTCAAAGGGTGTAAGAAAGGGGTGAGGGGCTTCTTAAATGCATGATAAATGCATGTAAGAGGGATAAGGAGGTCTTAAATGCACTTAATGCATGTAAGAGAAGTTTCTAGAAGTTTGTTGACTTTGGGTTAAGCTTAGGAGTTGGCTAACCTTGGTTAGGGAATGTGAGAGGATTAGGGGAGGGATTAGGATTAGGATTAGGACTTTCTAGAAGAGTCTAGAATTTCCTTAGGATAAACATGGATTTTAGGAAATAAATAAAGATTTATTTATTTCCATGGTTTAGGTTTGAGAATATTTATTAAAAATGAATTTAACAAATATGAGGATTAAATATTTAATCTTAATTAAATATTTTGAGTTGGTATTAGGGTTAGGAAATGATGGGATTAGCCTTTAATCGAAATTAAAGAAGGATTAGAAGATTCTGGAAGAGGTTAGTGGTCTTAAGGAAATTGGCCAAGTTTTGGGCAAAAAATAAATAAATTATTTATTTTGAGATTTTTGGTCAATTTATTAATTAAATAATTAATAAATAGGGGGATAATGTTTAAATAAGATTTAAACATTTTTGGGAGGGATTCCTTAATTAAATATTTTTAACTAAGATACAGGGATTTAATGACATAAAAATAAATTAATTAATTAATAAATGATGATGTCATCAAGGATTTTTCAAAAAATAAAAATACTTTATTTTCTAAAGGATTTTTAGGTGTCTACAGATACATAATTATATTTTATGTTTAAAAATAATGTGACAACTAATCATTTTTTGAAGAACTAATGTACATTTGGTATTGTCAATGAAATACTGGATGTCAATACTTTCGGTGGGTCAATGAAACCACATTTACATTTACCCCATCTACATCTATACTTGATGTAGGAAATGAGTGCAACTTGTGCAAGGCTCGAGAGGCAGCTAGTGCCACCAAGATTGCTTCAATGGTGAAAGCAGAAATCATATTTCTATGATGCCTTCTTTGTGTAGTTTGTGCACTACTTTGTTGGGACCATATGCGTAAATATTGTTAACAGAGGGCTATTGTAGATACTAAATTTGTTTTTATAATTTCTAGTGGATACACATAAAGAACATGCACATAAACATGACAAATGAGAAACATAAATGTAGATATCACAACAGCTGACAAACATAAATGTAGGCATCATAATCACAATTTTTTGGAGACACAACATAATTGAATGGTATACCCAGACAATGCAACACAACTATATATCATTCCTCTAGTTCCAAGTTTACACTATGGTAAACAAAATCCATAGATAAAAAATAAATTTAGAAAGAGAAGGAGAGTGAGAACGACCAAATTAATATAGGTCCCTATATTATTTTGGTCATTATCACTCTCCTCCCGCACTCTCTAAATTTATTCTTCATCTTTGGGTTGTGTTTATGCAGTGTAGACATGGAACTGGAGGAGTAGTTGCATTGCATCATCTGGGTATACCATTCAATTATGTTGTGTTTCTAAAAAAATTGTGACCATGATGCCTACATTTATGTTTCTCTGCTATTGTGTCCTAGGACCCCTTATGACCCTTTACAACCATTTACGATCCCTAAGAATACATCTTAGAGATCTTAAAATGTCATAAAGGGTCATAAGAGGCTCCTGGGAGGGGTCAGATGAGCTTCCACCTTCACATGGTTGGCCCTGTTAAGTAGAGAATGTTAAACTATTCTCAAAACAAAGAAAAACTCAATAATTTATGATCTCAATCCATGTATGACAAATATATATCAACTGCACCGCGAACCCGCACATCAAATTCAAACCATTAAAGAAGTCAAGAAGTCACTCAAATCAGATCCAAATTCAATCAGGTCTACATAAATCCCATGAACACATCAGGAAGAATGCATCTCTAATTGCCGCACTAGCTTCTTGTGTTGGAGCAGTTGCTGTCACAAGTCTTGATTCAGTAGGATCCATTCCAAATCTAAGTCTCTAGACTCGACTCAATAATCCATGAGCTGCTACCAAATCTACTACAAAGTTATCTCTGAATTGTGTTGTAGCCGTCGGTATCACAAGTCTTGATTTGATAGGATCCATTCCAAATCCAAGTCTCTAGACTCGACTCAATAATCCACGAGCCACTACTGAATCTACTACAAAGTTATCTCTGAATGATCCATAACCAAATTACGAGTAGGAACTAGATCTGCAAGAACACTATTCCAAATCAATACCAACTCAATCAATAAATATATATATATATATATATATATATATATATATATATATATATATATATATATATATATATATATATATATATATATATATATATATATATATATATATATATATATATATATATATATAAAACTCATTGTTGTCGTAACTACGATGGCTTTAAAATAGCGATGGTTTTTTCATCATAAACATCTGACATCTATCCGTCACATTAACAGCATCACTGTCGGAAAACAACCATAAATGATAGATATCCATTGTTAATGTCTAACATATGTCCATCGTAAATACAACATAGTCATCATTACAAACCACAAATGACGGATATGCATTTTAAAATTTTGACGGATATCCGTTGCAATAAAAGCATTTCCATCAGTGAACATGTTACAAATGACGGCTACTTGTCAAAAGCTTTTGATGGGTCACCATCATTTGTTATTTTTTGCAACAGGTAGGCATCCCAATTGTGATGGCCACAAATAAGTCCGACAGTAGGCTCACTATGTTGGCACCCTCTTTTAGTGATGGCCAAGGTTGTCATAATTACCCAAGGTTGTCATAATTACGATGCCTGATAGAACCATCAATTTTTTGAACTACAAAACTGTGATGCCAAGTGGTGTCACTTAATCGACAGTTTATTGTCTAAATTTAGATGCTTAGCCGTTGGATAAAGGTCTCAAATGTACTAGTGGCTAAATCAAAAGGAATAGGTGTTCAGGTCATTCTGACTTCTTGTGCCTTAATGCTTACACCACATTCCAATAAATCTAAGACTAATATCATATTCATATTCTCATGATTGCAATGTTAGTGAGGGTTGTATGATATCCTGTGATCATCTGATACTAAAAACTCTATGATGATAAATATCTAATGGGTCCAAAAACCAAGTCCTAGGGATTGCATCTAACTTAGGCTTGTATTTTCATTCTAGGCTTGCATTGAGTCAGTATTCTGATGCTCACTTCATTATTCTCTTCTAGATTTATTCACTGAGGGTTCTCATCTTTCATCCCGGGTTCATCTTGGCTACACAAGTGTCTGATCCTAACTCTCGATCTTCAAACATTCTTTTGGTTAGTACCTATCATATATTGCAACATCCTTCACAAGATAATTAGTACCATATACATTGCATTCACAAAGTGCATTTCCATAAGCTCATTTACATACATTCACATCTGCATATCCATATACAGGTGCATCCATAATAAGAATAAATCAAATCATACATCACATCTATCTATCATTGCATTTCACATTGAATACATATAAAGCATTTGCACATTCATTTGCATACTCATAAAGAAACCATGTACATCTCATAAAGCATAAAATCCAAAGTAATATATAACATGTACAATGATATCAAAAAGATGAGCTCATATATATATATATATATATATATATATATATATATATATATATATATATATATATATATATATATATATATATATATATATATATATATATATATATATATATATATATATATATATATATATATATATATATATATATATATATATATATATATATATATATATATATATATATATATATATATATATATATATATCGATCAATATCAGTATACAAAACAATGGTGCTACTCGAGTAGAGACTATAAAAAATGGGGTACAATACATCATCATGTATCTCCTAAACTAGCTTTGCCCATGACCACCTGGAGGAGGTGGAGGGGGTGGTGCATCCTGCTAGGGAGGTCCCTGTGGAGGTGGTCCCTATGGTGGAGGCCCTTGTGGAACTGCCCATGCCCTGGCATACTCTAAAAATGGTGGGACCTGCTCTGCTAAATCTAGAACTACACTAACATATGCTGCATAATAATATGCTTCATGTGCAGCCTCATATCAAGCCTCTATTTGAGCCCTAGCCAATGCCTCCTACAACCATCTAATCTCTTGATCTCTCTTTTCTACTCAGGTCTCCTACACAAGGACCTATGTATGGAAATCATCTCTCTCTCTACACCTGCTAGACCCTATGTCAACTCTTCCGCAGAGCCTCCTGCAACTGTGCAACCTGACCTCCAGTAGGTGGTCCCTGCATAGCCTAATCCTGCATATCTGTGTCCTTGACCTATGTCTCCTTGTCAGGATATTGCTATTGTTGTAAGGAATCACCTGTCCTCTATCTAGTAGATCTCTATTGGCCTCCACTACTCCCTACACTAAAATTTGTACCCATCTATCTCGGCAAAATAACTGTCTGCCTAATCCTCGGTCTGAGTATCCACTACTGCTGAGCCACCTGCTGAGCAACCTATTGTTGTGCTGGCTATTGCTATTGTGGTGGTAGCTGTACCACTTGTTATACCTTCTAACCCATGATAATAGGATCTATAAATCTTGGGTAAGGATGTGCTAATATGTGATCCATGTATGTGGGTGTCATCCCTATATTGGTCACACCTACTAGATAATCCCACTGAACTGGTGGCACTCATGCCTCAATCATACAACATCACTAATCTAGCCTCGGCTTCTAGCCCTTCTTTGCCTCATTAGCAAAGTGAGCATAGGTGCAATACTCCTAGGAGATGTCATGTGGCCTCCCAAACTGCCTCAAGACTCGTGAAAGCGGGAATCTCTCAATAATGCTAATAGTGCACCCGATCAAAGGACGCAAGAAAAACATATGTGGCAGCTCATGTTGGGCATCATCCCATACCTCTACAGCTACCCATGGCCACCAAACCACTGCTATCATGTCATCAAACTATGCCCGCCACTACTTGGTCTTACCCAACATTGGTTGGGTCATCGGTCTGACATACTTGTATATGTAGGGCTCTAATGGCTATTTGGTATCATGAAAAACTAGCCTACATATGGGGAGATGCTCCCAGGCCCATATTTGTAATACAAAAACCCCTACGGCCATGGTCCAAGAACCCCGATACATGATCTCATGCATCTTGTGATATATTTGGGCTAGCATACACTCACCCCATCTGAATCTCATAGCTGGCCTATCTAACATCCACTATAGCATGTGCCCCCAACCACACTCTAGCCTATGCTATCCCCAATTTGGCACAAGATAACAGCCTAAAAACATTGCTAGAACAATGGCTAATATGTGCCCTACTCCATACTGGCCGAACAAGTCATCCCATGTGATAGCCCGACCCATCACCAACTCATCTTGAAAGATGGCCCTAAACACCAAAGTGCCTGCTCTCGACTGAACATCATACTCCATGCATGTGCTATGGATGGGTACTCTCATAATCCTGTATATGTCCTCTGGGGTGACTGTCATCTCCCCCACAGACAAGTGGAATGTGTTTGCCTTTGAGTGGAAATGCTCAACCAGTGCACCTAATAGACCATGATTTACATGAATGTTAGGTAATATATCATGCATGTAAGATAATCCCAATCTATCAAGATGTACCCCCTCTGCATCATCTAATCTCTACACTAGCTCCCCTATGACTGGATGATGAGATCTAAACATGATATCTGGGAAGTCAACCTATAACGCGAGCAACGCCACTTGATCAGTATCTCAATCATGATGGTTCTCAAAGAAAAACAACAATTGAAAGTATGCACCTATCCTAAATTGGCTATCAAACACTCTACTTGGCTGAACTTACACAATTTTGATGTAATTTGGACAAACACGATAAAACTTTGCAATAGTTTTTTGTGTGAGGAAGTAGGATCCTCACACAAGGTTTCATAGCCGTGTGAGACTTTATCTCCATTTGCGTGAGAAATCCCCACTGAGGGAGGTTTCTTGCGTGATATTGATAGCCACCTTGCATGAGCTCACAGAGGTGCCCCACGCAAGGAAGCCCTCTTTGGGTCTTTCCTCATGTGAGGTGAGCTTGAGGCCCATGCGAGGAAACTATTCCCTCACATGAATTTTGGCAGAAAATGCCTAAGAAAGCCTTAAAATCTAATCTAAATCTCCTAAAAAGTAGTAAAACTTGAAATGCAAGTTAGTTTTTGACTACTTATAGGTGGGTCATAATCCACTAGCTAGTTGTGACGTCGGGAGTGCTCAAATCGATGTGATCGCACTGGCAGGCTCTCCATTTTTCTCTGAGCTCTCAAATTCACTAAAGACAAAAGTGAATAATGAATTGAAAATGACCCTTTCGGGCCTTATATAGCTTTTGACCTAATTTTCAAAAGTGCTTTGTTTTGCGTGAAAAGTGCACCCCTGGCTAAATTGACCGCTTTGAATCCATTTTTGGGATCGAAATCAAAATTTGACATCTCTAGATAGCTCAAAATCATGTTTTAAATTTCAAGGATCAACATGATCAGATGCTTGTGTAGTCAACCTTCTGGTGATACTTTCTTCACAGAATAATGTCTCATCATCATTTTATCAGCTCCATCTTTTTCATCAAAATTCAACTCTAGTGAAATTTGGTCAACCATGGTCAAACTTGGTTAATAGGACCTCCAAATCACTTCAGATCACTTTCGATCCTTCCATAATCTATTCTGAGTTCCTCTAGATCTTCGATTTTGTCTCTATCTGCAACTTTTTTCTATCAATCATCTTTCGATTTCGCTCTTGAGGGGGCAGGATGATTGCATCATTGAATCTTATTGAATCAATTCTTGAATCAATCTGATCTGAATCAAAAGTCCTCATTGCTCAGGGCATCTCATCACTAGGGGAATCTTTGGGCCTCGCATCTTGTCATCTTGTCATCTATCTATTAGGTATTTGAGCAATCTAACTCAAATCCTCAAGGATCAAGCTTCATTCTGGAGATGGTTCTTGAAATCTCATTAGGTATTGGGGCAATCTAACCTTAATTCCTGAAAGTCAAGCTTCATTCTAGAGATGGCTCTCGAAACTCTTTTTGACCATTATCTGAGCAACGTAACCCAGGTCTCAGAGGACTAAGTTTCATTCTGGAGATAGTCTTGAAATCTGTATCAATTATCATTTAATCAATGGGTATTGAGGCAATCTAACCCTAAATCCTAAAGATTGAGCCTCATTCTGGGCAAAGTCTTATCTCAAGTGGTAATTCAACCAAGGTCTTCACAATCTAAATTAGGCTTCAGAGAATCAGGCTTTGTTTTGGAGTTGGTTCCACAACTCAATCTAATCAGTGCCTTAGGGATCTAACCTCAACTTCTGAGGGTTAGGTTCCATTTTGGAGCTAATCCTGAAAACCTCATCAATTGTCACATCAGACTATTCTTTGAATCAATGCGCTACTCACACATCAATTCAAAGAGGGGCAAAATGTAATACCCCAAAATTGGCACCTTGCAATTCTAATCAATTTTGGTGCATTTCTGCAAATTTCTACATCATCAAAGTCCTGTTGTACTAGGCAATTTTGTCTCCTAATTGACTTTATTTGACTCAGTGTTAAATGCAAAAAACCCTAAATTTGCATTAATGAAATACTATATTTAATTCCTAAATATCAACATTTATTAGCTAAATAATCCCTATAATTAATTAATTTAATTACAAAGTCCTAGTTCTTTTATTAAATTAATTCCACCCCCTTTAGCTAATACACATCAAAAGGAATTAAATAGTTATTTAGTTCTTTAAGTGAAATATTCTCCTTTGAATTTAATTAATTAGATAATTCCTCCTATTTGTTTCACCTCCCACAAAGGAGATGAAGAGTTGACCATTTCTTTGCAAGAAACTCTTCAGTCTCCACCCGGGCACTTCTATATTAAAGACCTCTCTTTCCTCATTTGAGGAGGCAATTTTTGAGTATCAAAACTATAGCGAATTATTGTCTCATGTTTTGCATTCAAAGCTTTAATTATCTTGCATATTAGATTAATTTCATTATTAGATTATGATGCAATTTCAATTCTTAATTTAGTTTGTTTTATCATGCTCTTAGAATAATACTCATCTTTCTTATAAGTTTGTAGCTTAATTTGCATTCTCATTCTTAGCTTAATTCATTTCAATTCAATCTCTCTAGCATTTAAATCCTCTATTTTAGAGTCTGGTCTATGGTTCTTGGGCTCTCAATTCTGAGAGTGACTCAAAACCCCACCTAAATAGGAGGAAACAGGTCAATTCATGTGAGTGTGCGAATTGGACAATTCATGTTCATCTTCGTATATGATCATTGAGCAATGACCATGTTGAAGTCTATGGTTGAATTCGAGGTCCACGTTTAGTTATAAACACTAATATAGTTTGATTTTTTTTTCTTTAAATGCAATTTGAGTACTTATATGTGTTGTTTTAATTTTTGAGTATTTGTGAATAAGATGGTGTTCACAATGCATTAATTGATTCCTATTAATGTTTTTTATTTTCATGTTTTCTTTGACAATCATAAAATTTAATCATGCACAATTGACATCAATAAAGTTGGACAATTCTTCTAATTACAATTTTTTTTTTTTAAACTATTAGATAAAATGTTTAGTGAACCTTTAATTAATGAAATTTAATAAAGTTATTGAAACCTTTTCTAATAAAACAAAACACTCCTTTGTAAAAATGTTCCCCAATTGTCTAGTGTCAAGCTTGAAAGTGCCCATCTTGGATCATTTGCTAGATATCTAATTATGTAAATATAAGTAATTTTGTTTATTTATTTGTTCTCTCAAATGAACAAATTAAAGGAACAAACAATAATATTTGTGGTCCATTCCATGGGATGTGTAGTTGCAACCTTGGCAACTCTCTACTATATACAAAATAGGGTAAAAGGAAAATCCTATTTTTGCATCACATTTGGCTCTCCTTTGGTGGGAAATGTTATTCTTGGGGAGGCAATTGGGGTGCAAGATTGGAGAGCAAATTTTTTTCACATTGTCTCCAACTATGATATTGTTCCTAGGATGCCCCTTGCACCATTTGACTCAATTATTGAGCATTTCAAATAAATTACCTCTCATTGGGCTAGCGGAATGGGCACTAACTCTATTGTCATAATAAGTATTCTTGAGAAAGTCCTACAATGCACATCTAATATAGAAAATAATTACCTAGGAGAATCTAGTCTTGCAAGCCCTTATACACCTTTTGGTACTTATGTGTTTTGTTCAACCCAAGGTGTTGTTTGTATTGATGACTCTAAAGATGTCCTCAAGATATTGTATTTCACTCTACAAGGAAAATCTTATGGCCAAATGTTGGAATTTGTCACCAAAGACTTGCTAAAGGCAACACCAATCGCAAACTTTTCCACAGACTCCTTTGAGATAGGAATAGCGCTGGAATTGGAAGCCATGGTAGTTGGAGCTTAGGTAATCTCACAATTTATGATTTCTTTTGCTTGTACCAAGAAATTTAATTTTGCATATATTTCATATAGGTTTCTTTTAAAACTTATTTATTTTTAACGCTTGAAATTCAATTTTCCTAGTTGGGAAAATTGGCAAAAACATATGTAATAGAAAAGATTAAATATGATTATGTTACTTCCATGTTAAGAATTAGTTTAAGGCAATGTAGAGAAAGGATATAAGGTACCATGAGAAGGTATGGGTAGAGTCTATCTTTCTAAAGTTTCTTTCTGTTGATGTTTTATCCTTGATTAGAAGTGGTGATTCCTCTGAGATTTTTATTTTAAAGCTAACTTCCAGACTCTTTGACTTTGTCCCACTGGCCTTGGGAACTGGAGTTGCGAGAACACTGTCTATTACTTCTATGATAGCATTCATGTTCACTATTCATATAAATACTTTTTGATGTGCCATTTTATATCTACACATGTTTAAGGATGAAGATGAAGTAAGAAATATTTTATTATATTAAAGAATAATTGATCTTTTGTAATAATATTTTTTTAAATTATGATGAGCCTTTTTAATCTAAAAGACAAAAAAGAAAATATTACATGTTATCTTTACTTTTTATTTATTCCATTATTGTTTCAAAGTATCTATAATATTTACTTATATTATTAAAAATAAAATGATGTGTATATGCCACACTTAGATATAACTATGTTTATACTTAATATTAGGAGAGGTCCACCTAGGCATCCACCCAAACTTTGCTAAACTGTATTCCTATTAAGCATTTATTCTAATGGATGTGGTTGCTTCTTAGTTCTCTGCATTTTTACCTCTCAATGTTAGTTTCTAAGGAGGCTGGTTTTTTTTTCCTTTCCTTTATAAGTAGAACCCTCATGCATCTAATGCACTCAGAGAAGCTAGAAAGAAGAAAAATGAGCAAGATATGAACATTGAGAAACTAAATAAAGATTTGAGTAAAATGCAAAGTTTTATGGCACAGGTGGAAAGGTACAAAATATGTTTTGAGGAGGGCTCTGGCTACTATGATTCTTTCAAAGAGCATGGGGACAAGAAAGATATAAAAGTAAATATGGCTCGAAAGAAGTTGGAAACATTCTAGAAGAAGGAAATAGTTGAAAAGGAGGAGAAGCATATGTTGCCCAGTGACTTCAGTACCAGAAATAAATGAATCAATGCTGGCACTGCATACAAAAGACTTGTTGAGCCTCTCGACATTGCAGACCATTATCGTACATGGAAAGACATAAAAAGTTATCTTTCAGATGGGGTGAGACCCCACCATCACACTGTTCTTGAGAAATGGATGAAATAAAAAGAACACACATGCAATGATAGAGAAAAAAAGGATCGCACAATGTTTGCATCCTTCACTTTAGACTCCTATTTTTGGGCTCACATAGAAGATGATTCTCTAGCATTGGCAAGTCACCAGCAATAGAAAGACCCACGTCAAAACATGAATGCCTTAGTGCAAGAAAACTGAGAGTTTGAAAATATTATCTAGAATAGTCCAAAATATTATGAGTTGGTGGGAATAGTCCAAAATCTTCATGAAGTGGTTTGAATAGAAATCCCCACAATTGACGTCAAACTCTCCTTTGTCAAGCTCTGCTTTGTCCAGCTTCATGGAAAATGAGAAGTGGAGGTAGAAAAATCATAAGAGAGGGCCTTTTTCTATGGTAGGAAAGATCTTTCAAAATGGTTTCTTCCTCTTGTGTGGTAACAATAAGACATTTTCTTTCGTGGTAAGTTTCTAGTAATTTTATAGACATTCTCTAAGTAGTTATGAAAATGTCATAATCTAATTTGACTCTTCTAGTTTATAGACTATTTGTGTGACTATTTCAGACTTTTGTTGACTTGGTCGAAGGTTTGCCGACCCAAGTCACTTTTAATAAATGATTTAGACATAGTTTTATTATGTTTTTCTTATTTTTATATGATGAATAAATTGATGAAACAAAATTATGACATTATGGTTATGATTATGGAAATAGAATTTAGTATTATGAAAAAAAAAATTGCTTATGATATCTATGAATGAGAAATGTTATTTATGTTAAATGTTTCTCAAATTTTTTTTTAATTTAAAGGAACTAATGTTGTGATGGTTAAGGTAGAGGAATGTATCTCCTTAGTAAGGATGCGATGGGAATAGTTGGTTGCAAGCACACACCACATAGTTAATTTTTTCTTTTTTCTTTATAAGTTTCTCTATCTCATAAAAATATAATGTTTGTGTAAATTTACTATTTGATAAAGTTGATTTTTTTAATGAATAGAGGCCTTTTATATTAATAATATAAAATTACAATATTCACAAAAAAAGGGGTTGGGGGAAAAAGTCACCTCGTGCAAGTCACTTGGAAACAAAGGCCGAAAACATACAACTATTCATCAAAAAAACATATAAGAGGAGAAACCCTTAAGCTGCAAGGGCAATAGAAGAAGAGGGAGGAGGATATTTGTCATTAGGATTTCCCCAAACATTGGGCCTAGGGGTTTGGTCAAGAACCAACTAGCCATCTTCAGGATATTCTTTCTCTAGTTCTCCTTCCTCTCGCCTAGGCAAGATAGAAAGTGCCAGGCAAGGGACTTTTTCTGAAGTAGTAGGAACATTGGCCGAGGGCTGAGAAGTAGCAATAGTAGTAGAAATAAGCAAGGGAGGCCAGCCAACACCCAAATCCCTCCGAGGATGAGGAGGAGAGGTGGAGCGGTGATGCCATTGCCGCGGGGTTCTAGAGTGTTTGGTACAGAAACTTCAGCTACGATGTCAGCCTCTAGGCAGCGTACGGTCAGTCAAGAGAGATTCTAGAGGCACCCAAGCAACAGTACAAGGGGAATTTCCCTAGTGCTAGAGTAGCTCCTGTAAATGGGTGACCTCTAAGGCCACCTTATCTACTTGCATGTGAATCTGCATCATGACATTATTACAAATACATGCCTTAGCAAAAAGAGAGATATGAATGTCTAGAGAACTATGAGAAAAGAGAACAACATTTCAATCTTTCCACAAAGTAAACAAAATCTCCATCCTAAAAGTATGCCATATCTAGGTGTACTGGGAAGGCATTTTGAGGGGATCACCAAGAAGCACCATATGCCAAGAAAAAGGTTCAGGCCTAAAGGGAGCAAAAAGGTCATGAATCCAGATCCAATAATTATGGGCATGATGATAGAACCAAAAAATGTGCATGAGCATCTCAGAATGACCACAAAAAGGGCATTTAGGATCAAGAACACCTAAATGTCAGAGCCTAGCTCCCAAAGGTAAGCCTTGGTAAAGAAAACACCAAGTAAAATGAGCAATTTTAGACTCAATGACAAAATCCCAAATAGTGTGAAATTGCCAGCTCCAACTCTTCTGGAAAGAAGAAAGATGTCATCTTTGGTTGAGATAATCAATCATGGGCAAGTGGGGAACAAGCCATGAGTACCCAAGCATGGGTTTGTAACTAGTGATGGGTGTGGTAGGGTACTATTTCTAGTCCTTCCACCAAGGTCTAATAGATTGAATTCCCAATTTGTGCAGGAGATGAGGCAGAATGGCCGAAACTAGCAAATCATAAGTCTGATGATCTAGGTGGAAGAGTTAGAACTACACCCGGAGATCATCCCAAGAGTGAAGATTCATAGTGGCTCTAGAGAAAAGATATTTTGGGGTTTGAATGCCACGAGTGTGAAAATGAAGAGTAGTAACCCCTGGACTCTGGCAAGAGGAATCCCTTGCTAAGAAAATAAAGGGGACCACCAAAGATTCTGCTGGTTGAAAGAGAGACCATCTCAAAAACCATTCCCAGCCCAACAGAGCCAGGGCTTGACAGACTCCCAAGCTCTCCATATACTTTTGGTGACAAAAATGCCCTAGATTTGAATAGGTTCCTTCATAACTAGAAGAGTTTGGAATCCAATCCCCTTCCAGGCAGGTTTATGGAGAAGATACCCTGAGGAAATGCAGTGTTGAAGAAAAATTTTCCAGGCCTCATTGCCTGTGAGACATCGCACAACCCATTTAACATAAAGGTCTTGCCCTTGATTCTGGGTATCGAGTTAACCAAGCCCTCCTAAGATTTTGAGAAGGCATCAGAAATCCCAAGAAACTTTATGGAAGCCATGGTGGTCAATACCAGAGGCCCAAATAAAATCACGCAATAACTTCTTGAGCTTCTTGTAGGAGGCTTTTGAGGGAACCCAGCAAGAGGAATAGTACACATGCACGGCTGCTAGAATCTTGGAGAAGATCTGAAACTTTCCTGCGAGAAAGGAATCATCAACAAAATGGCCATTGACAAGTTGCTGAGATGAATCTAGCAAGGAAATTCCCCGAACATGCCCAATAGAGATGGAATGAGCCAGCGAGTAGCCAAAACCCTTAGCCGCTAGAACATATAAGGCAGGAGCTAGAGGGAAACCTTGTCGTATGGATCTAAAGAGCCCAAAAGTAGAAGACTATCGGCCATTGATGGTAATGCAGGCAGAGGCATCATTGAAAAGCATCTGCATAGATTGAATAAATCTGGGCCCAAAACCCAGAGGTGAAGCATAGCAAGAATAAAAGGCCATTCAATGCGATAATAAGCTTTAGCAAAATCAATTTTAAGAAAAGGGTTTTTCTGGTGAGACTTACGAGCCCATTCCATACCTTCCCAGACTACAATGATATTGTCAAGAATAAATCTTGACTTAATAAATCCAGTTTTCTTAGGTCTAACAATCTACGGAAGCAAGTGGTGGAGTTTGAGAGCTAGAGCCTTGGCAATGATCTTGTAGGAGACATTGAGCAAGGTAATAGGCCACCAGTTGCAAATGTCCTCTAGATCCCCAGACTTGGGAATGAATTTGATATTGCCCTGGTTAATAATACCCCCAAGAGAATGGGAATGAAAAGCTTCAAGATAGACTTGGTGAAGATCATGACCAATGGCATCCCAAAGGCTTTGTAAACAAGGGAAGCAAGGGAAGCAAGGGATTTCCCACTAGCAAGAGAATATCCCTAAGTAGAAAACACATGTTCATAATGATGAACAAAGGCTTGAAAAACATCAGGAAGCTCCGTGAGGAGGCTATGACCTTCTCTGATTCTGGTTATGCTCACACTGGTATGCCAAGGACAAAGAGTAGTAAAAAATTCTTTAGAAGCATGATCTCCAACTTTTAACTAGTGGAGATGAGCTTTGATCTAGGCCCCTCTGGCAGCATGGTTGTCAGCAACTTGTTTCTGGTGACGTAACTTGGCAAGGTTAAGTTGCAGGTCCTGATTGAAAGGATCTTGGGCTAAGGCATCAGTGGAAACACATAAGGATTTTTTATTGACATCATAGGATCTATGATGATATTTGGCCAGTTGTCTGCCATAGATGTGCAAAAAATGAGTCGTACACCTGATGGCATCATTCCACCATTAAATCTAGCCTAGCAACTAACAAGGCCTAGGCTCCAGGTTCCAAACCTGATGAATGTGGGCCATAGTGGAAGGATGGTGGAGGAAAAAAGTGTTAAAAAATAATTACATGGTGGGAGGCTGAACCTTACCTCTCTGTCATACAATATTAAATTGGATGGGAAAATGATCTGACAAGGTCACATCAATAGGAGTAACCGATAAAGCTTTCTTTTCAGAGAAAGAGAAAAAAGATTGTGCCAAGATCATAAAATGATCAAGACTTTTATGAATTCTATTAGAAGAGGCTCTAAAATTAGACCAAGTGTGCCAAACCCCATCAGAATGGCGGCGGCCAACATTGGGATCAAAAAGCACTAATTTATTATGCATGTAGTACCAAGCTTCTCTCTCTCCAACTGTCCATTGAAAGGGCAAAAGGCCATCCTTGTCAGCCACCATTTCGACCATATTAAAATCACCATAGAAAAGCTAGGTAGCAGGTGGAAGATAATCTGCAAGCCAACACCAAAGATGAGATCTCTCAACAGCATCATTGGGAGCATAAACATTAACTATGCCCAAAGAATGATTCTCAATAATGAAAGTGGCCCAAACAACTCTCTGCATGGGATCTAAACCATGACTAACCAAAAAATAATGCCAATGAGGGGAAAGGAGAGTGGAAACTCCACCTCAAATAGCCTCATGTTGAGAATAGAGAGCAAGGCTTTTTGGCCAAACAACTTTACAAGAAGCATCAAGCATAAAACTAGAAATTTTAACTTCCTGGAGGCATAAAACATTTAGATGACTAATACGATGATGCAAATCCCTGATAGAAAACTTTCTAGGCAAGTCTGTCAACACACAAACATTCCATGAGATGTACTTCATGGATAAATAGTGTCATCCATTCCGTCACCTTCCCCAAGGGAAGCAAAACTATTAGATAAATAACCTGGGGCAAAAGCGAACCCAGAAAAATCCATGGATATATTACACCATTTTTCCTACAAGCCATCAAACCCATTCTCAGGACACCCAAGAGGGCTATGAGAACAAAAAAAGGGAGCAGAAGAGGCAATCTTTGTGGCCGCCTGAGGTGCGCACACTGAAGGAACAATAGTGTTGATGTAGGAGCATCCCAGGGTAGTTGGCTATCTTGCATGTTTGGGAGATTTGATGAAGTTGTGTGGACTTATTGTCATATTTGAGGGGTTTGGTAGAGTTGGATAAACCTACTTAGGTCTTGGGTAATTGGTTTTGATGTATTTAATGGAGCTTGGCATGGTCTTGGTTGCTCAGCATGGCCTAGGAGGAGCTTGGCCTTGCTTAGGAATTTGGTGCCTATTACAGGCCGTATAAGTAATTTTCCACAAAGATTTAGAGGATGAAAATTTCAGGGATTGAAGAGGGCCTATATTTCTACCTACAGTTCAAAGCATGAGTTCTAATTCATTTAGAGCTAGGAGATATCACGATTTTACTAAGACATCAATTTTGGGCATTTAATTGTTGTTGTTGGCCAACTTGTGGCATTTAATTTATGTGTTTGTATTTAATTTATGTTCAGGGCCAACCTGTGTCTTAGATTGGTATAAGTAGGGGTTGTGGGGGAATTCTTTAGGCATCATTCATCCATCTTGGAGAAGAGGAAGAGGTAGAGGAGCGAATTTTGAGGAGAACTAGTAGTTGTGGCTTGGAAAACAAGGAGATTGCTTGGAGGGCTTGCGGGCACAAGTTTAGATCTTCCTGGAGGTTTCTACCATAGTGTGGCTAGGGTTTGGATTGGATCTTGAGGGATCTTGCAAAGATACTATTGGAATTGCATTGTATTTTTTCGTAACCTGAAAGGCCTTACAGCCGGGCATGTTGGATGAAAATATGATAATTCTATTATGAGTTTTGGCATTGTGTGGTTCTAAATCTTTTTATTGTTATTATATTCTATTGTGTGGTTATTTTTTGGGGGCTAGGACATCTCCATCAGGGATTCTCCTACCTTGTACTGCATCAAGTGGTTTCAAATAAAAGGTTGGATCTATTTGGTGATTTGCTACAGAGGGTTTGCAAAGATCTTGGAAGATGCCTCCGAGAAGATTAGACCCTAGGGCAATTGATGATCTTATTGATACTATGGAAGAAAGAATCTCAGAGAAGATTAAGGCTCAAATAGAGGAGGTTAAAGCCAATCTTAGATCTAAGATGGAGCTGATGAAGAGTGATATGATTGCTGAGATTGTAAGTGCCTTGGGTGGTATACCTAGGCATGTGGGTACTGAAGATGGTTATGAGGAAGTTGTTGAAGACTTTGAGACTACTAGATCTAATGGTAGAGCTAAGAAAGATGAGAGACCTAGAGGAAATAGGATTGTTTAGTTTGATAGATCCGGACATCAATTGAAGCTAAAGCATAAGATCGAGGTTTATAATTTCTTAGGTACTTTGAATCCTGAAGACCTAATTGATTGGATTGGTGAATTGGAAGACTATTTTGAACTTGACGATATTGAAGATCAGCTCAGAGTGAGGATAGCACAAACCAAGCTAAAGGGACATGCCACTCTTTGGTGGAAAGAATTACAACGAGATAGAGAAGAGGAGGGTGAAATGAAGATCACTAGATGGAGATTGATGGTGACTAAACTGAAGGCTAAGTTCAGTCCTGTTGATTATGAAAATGAGTTGTTTAAGAGGTTGCATAATTTAAAACAGAAGGATATGAATATGAAAGATTATACAAAGGAGTTTTACAAGTTGACTATTCATTCTGGACATAGAGAGTTGTCTAAGGAGAAGGTGGCTAGATACATTAATGGTTTGAGATTCAATATTCAAGATGAGGTTGGCATGCTGAATATTTCTTTAGTTGAGGATGCCTATCAATATGCTTTGAGGGCCAAAGAAAAGTTGAAGAGGAATAATCAAGGTGGTTCTCAAGGGGAGAAGCAGGATTATTCAGAAAAACCAAATGCAAAAGCTGAACCAAAACTTTTTGATCAAAAGCAAAGGATAGGTCAAGGTGAATTTAAGGGTACTTGTTTCAAATGTCATGAAGAAGGGCATAGAGCTTATCAGTGTCTGTGGAAGGATGGTGACAGAAGAGCTACTATTGTGGATGAGGTTGAAAACCAAGAACCTAAGAAAGGAGAGAGTTTTCTAGCTCAGTGAGTACTAATGGGTCAAAGGACATGGGAATCTTGTCAAAGGACTAATTTGTTCAGGACTCATTGCAAGTCTGGTGGAAAAGTCTGTAATGTGATTGTGGATGGTGGTAGTACTGATAACCTTGTTGCTGAGGAGATGGTTCAGAAACTTGGTTTGAAAAAAACAAGACATCCTTATCCTTATAGGATTGGTTGGTTGCAAGGTGAGCATGCTTTGGAAGTAAGGGAGTAGTGCCTTGTTGGTATCCAGATTGGGCAGTATAAGGATCAAGTGTTGTGTGATATTGTGGACATGAATAGTTGTCATTTATTGCTTGGTAGACCTTGGCAGTATGATTGTAGGGCTATGCATGATTGTGTCAAGAATGTGTTTACAATTGTGAAAGATGGCAAGAAGCATTCCCTAATTCCCTTGCAAAAGGAAGAGGTTGATAGAAGGAACCTGAGCATTGATAGCCGAGTTGAGTTGGTAGATTCTGAAAGGGTTAGAGATTAGCATGGACAACAAACCTGTGAGACCTCGAGGATGCATATGAAGAAGCAGTAGTGGAACAAGGTAAAGAATGTGCAAGTTGAAGACTTGGAGGACATGTATGTGAAGAACCATTCAGGGATTTATGTATTGAATCCAAGACAATATTCTTCCATCTATTGAGAACATCTTTTCACACTTGGGGAGTCTGATGCAGGAGCATCCCAGGGTAGTTGGCTATCCTGCATATTTGGGAGATTTGATGGATTTGTGTGGACTTATTTTCATATGTGATTGGTTTGGTAGAGTTGGATAAACCTACCTAGGTCTTGGGTAATTGGTTTTGATGTATTTAATGGAACTTTGCATGGTCTTGGTTGCTCAGCATGGCCTAGGAGGAGCTCGGCCTTGCTTTGGAATTTGGTGCCTATTATAGGCCATATAAGTAATTTTCCACAAAGAGTTAGAGGATGAAAATTTTAGGGATTAAAGAGGGCCTATATTTCTACCCAAGGTTTGAAGCACAAGTTCTAATTGATTCGGAGCTAGGAGCTATCATGATTTTACTAAGACATCAATTTTGGGCATTTAATTGTTGTTGTTGGCCAACTTGTGGCATTTAATTTATGTGTTTGTATTTAATTTATGTTCAGGGCTGACCTGTGGCTTAGATTGGTATAAGTAGGGGTTGTGGGGGAATTCTTTATGCATCATTCATCCATCTTGGAGAAGAGGAAGAGGTAGAGGAGTGAATTTTGAGGAGAACTAGTAGCTGTGGCTTGGGAAACAAGGAGATTGCTTGGAGGGCTTGCGGGAACAAGTTTAGATCTTCTTGGAGGTTTCTACCATAGTGTGGCTAGGGTTTGGATTGGATCTTGAGGGATCTTGCAAAGATACTATTGGAATTGTATTTTATTTGGCCGTAACCCGAAAGGCCTTATAGCCGGGCATGTTGGATGAAAATATGATAATTCTATTATGAGTTTTGGCATTGTGTGGTTCTAAATCTTTGTATTGTTATTATAATCTATTGTGTGGTTATTTGCTGGGGGCTAGGACATCTCCATCGGGGATTCTCTTGCCTTGCACTGCATCAAGTGTGGGAGTTAATAACTCCTTTCTCCTATGAAACAGGGTTTGAAACCTCAATATCTAAAGTTTCTGAAGAAACCTCGATAGCTGGAGGTGGCGGATGGGATGTGAAAGTCAAAGAAGGATACTTGGCTGGCTTGTTGCAGTGGCTGACTATAACCCAATCATCTTTCTTAACCTCCTTTTTTCCAGCCTCAGCCAGCTGAGAGCCAGAGTCCTTGGGAGGAGACTTGGTACGAGGCACTGCTAATGGGCAGTCCTTAATCTTGTGCTTTGCAGATTGACAATGATAGCAAGTGTTGGGAAGGTTAAGGTAAAGAACCTTCTGGATGAAGGTGGTCTTGCCAACCTAAATCTCAATAGAATCTTTGAGGTCTCTAGAAATTTTGACCTCAACACAGAGCCATTTTTTAGGTCGAGGATTAAGAAAATGGTCATGCTCACTACATATAACCCTACCTATCTTTTGCGCTATGGCATTCATGAATGACCAACAGGGTAGGGGAAGACCAAGAAGCTCGACCCACACTGGGACTTTCAAATTCTTGTCATTAGAGATAGAGAAGTCTCAAGACCAGCATTGGAAAATTAAAAGCGAAGCCCTAAGGTTCCAGGGACTCTTAGCAAAAATGGCATCCACATGGGAGGGATTGGAAAAGGAAAACAAAAAGAAGCCTTTGGTGAGGCTCTGGATACCATCTAGGTGGATTCCATGAGGGGTCCAAGATTTTGTAACCCAGTCCCTGATAACATGTTCAGGAGGGTTGCGCCCTAGAAAATAACCAATAAGGGTATACGTTTCAAGCCAAGTACAGGAATCATTAAACTCATGAATGGGTAGAACAATATCAGGCTAAGACATACCTTGTGAAACATTTTGGGAACGAATTTGCGAGGGCATTTGCTTGGTGGCACCATTGCTATCTGAAACTACACCAGCACCTGCATCAACTACTTGGTGAGTAGTGGCCAGGGCCATAAATACTAAACTGTTTCCCACAATATAAAGTTACATATGTTTTTGCCAATTTTCCCAACTAGGAAAATTAAATTAGTTTATTTTCTTTCTATGAATTAGAATTAAGGAATAATCTATTCTACGTTTGGATCCCATAATGTGGAATTGGAATAAGGATTATTTTTCTTTTTGTAATTAATTTGAACAATATGTATTTTTAACTTATTAAAAAATTATAATTATAAAAAAAATATTTTCTTACAAATTTTAATTTTTGAACTTATCATTTTTGTTGCTGGTTTTTATATTAAAATATATATGTATTTTTAACTTATATATTTTTAAATTAAAATATGTATTATTAACTTAAGAAAAATAAGATTATAAAAAGAAAATTATAAATAAAATATATAAAAAAATTATTAAAAAAAAAATTATAAAAAAAAAGGTATTAAAAAAAAAATTATAAAAAAAATAAGATTATAATACCTTAACCGTTCACACATAGACACAATGACTTATACATTTTGTTGTAATTTTGAATCTATGAAAAGCTTATTCTAGAATAAAAAATGAATTCTAGGTTTTTTGTGGAATTAATTAATCCATGTATTCGCCCAAAAATGGGGATTACTTTTCTAATTCAGGAATTCAAAAAATGGCCACAAACGGTGAATTACTTAATTCTCGCATTAAATAATGACTAATCCAGGTTAATACCAGGAACCAAACGGGCCCTTAGTATCAAATGCTTATTTATGGAATCTAATCATGTAATTCTATCCACTGGAAAGAATTTAGAATTTGATCAGTCTTTTAGATAATAGAATTTATATTTGGGTTTTGATAATCATCACACTGGAATGATCCTTATGATAGAATGACAGAGAAATGATTAAAATCCAATGTTGAAAATTTTGGGAAAATAAGTATGAAGTTTGTTTATTTAAAACTGAGACTGAAAACTTGTATTTTTTTGCTTGTAGCAATTGCATGTTCACACAAATTTTGAATTATAGATTTTCTTATATTATCTTGTTTTTGAGATTGAGTATATATATACATACACATTATTTTCTGAAGTAGATGTTGGAGTTATAGAAAAATCTCTTATTTTCATCATAAAAGAAGGGCTAGTGAACTACCGTTAAAAGGGTTAAAATAGAAAATGAGTTTGACTCAGGAACCTAAATTTATGTTATTTTAGTCTTACTTCAAATGTTTTTTTTTTGACAAAAAGATATGTAAAAAAGGGTATCGAATATGGGTAAACAACGAAGGGTAAAATTATCTTCTTTTACCCGCTCATAGAAATCTAGTTATAAAATTCTTAGGCCTAAGCTATGTAAACACATAATGGATTTTGTGTTGTTTATTTTCTTTCTCTCTATCATATCTACGTCAGTTCTACTTTATGTATGAAATTTAGTTAGTTCACACCTTGCACCATATTCCTTTTCGATCCATCAGTGCCAAGTTGATAAATTGCTCGAGTAGGACTAGTGTGCTCTTCATTTTAGGATGAGCCCCGGGGGAGCTAACCACTCTGTGGTTGGGTGGAACAAACGTCTGGATCACATTTTTGTCTTAAGATTTGAAGATGGACGACCGATAGTCCGATGACATAGGAGAAAAGAATATGCAGATGGATGACTAATAGTTTGATGGCATATATTTGGATATCTTGTATCATTATGGCCTATTTGGTCTTGTACTCTATTGTATTTGTATCTATGTACTTTGACGTATGATGTGTGATAGTATGGTCAAGATCCCTTATGTATTATTTAATCATGTTGTACTATCGACAATATGGTCGATTTCTATTTTTTTCTATTGATGTTGTTGACATTATTTCATATTATTATAATTTTGTAATTATGGAAATAAAATTTATTATGAGGAAAAGTCTTTATATTTTAGTATCTTCTTTGTTTCTTTGTTTGACTTTCTGAGTTTTCCCTTGTAAAGTCTACGTGTCTCATATGAGTAAGAATCAATCATTACATATAACATATAGTGTTGACACATAATCCTCAATTTTATATCCATGTCTCGGGACATGGGATGGTGAGGATGTCTCATTATTGTTGGAGAAATTGGATATGGAATCCCTTTTTCATATCTCTCGTAAAAGGTTTTTTATCAAAGGAAAGTCATTTACAACCTTTATTTCTTATAAATAGTGAGAGAAAACTTATAATTGTTAAAAGTGAATCAATATAAATCTAGAATATAGATGTACCTTAATTAAATAATAATAATAACATGCAATTTCTACTTGTTTTATCAATTGTTACTTTATTCAATGGACAACTCTTTGATTGCATACAACTGTACATGAGAGCAATCAATTGTGCAATTGTTGGATGAGAAAAATATTGAGCATTTTGTAAACTATTCATCAACTTGTCTGTTTCAATATTGTGCATCCATGCATCTTCTTAATTCATGATCTTAATTAGCATCGCCTAGTCTAATCATAGTGCCCAAACTTGCAATGGACACTTATTAACTTTTTTGAAGTTAACACATGTATGCAGTGTGCACATGGTCATTACATAATAGTGGAAATGTTTTATTATTTTCCTTCACTTGTAAGTTTTTTCAATCAAATTTGTATAGAGCTGAGATTTGTGATTGTTATGTTACAAATATTTAAAATCATTTTAATTTATTTGTAATGAATGATGGCTTTATTGTCTTTTATTTACTAAAATTGGAATAATAAGTTATTCATTGAAAAGGAAGCTAGTGATAGAAGGTAGATCTTCAAATCCTTCAAGTAAAGAAAAATATCAAATAATGAGATAGAAGATTAAAATAAAGTCTAGTGGGGCCAAGCCTATTGTTCAACAATTTAACCATTAATTTCGATAGTTATGAAAGCTACACCATTAAGGGGAATTACAATCATTTTGATGTATCTTAGATACATTAGGAAGGGTTGACTCATCAAAAAATGGTAACCAAATAGTGAGATTATCTTATTCTTATTGATCTTCATATGCAAGTAGTATCTTATTCTTATTGACCTTCATATGCAAGTAGTTAAGTACAAATAAGAAAAATTGATAGATCTAGGTAGGGAAACTTTCTAGAATTTGGTTAGTCAAGAACAACATGCTCACGAGAAGAGATCAAGAGATGATGAGAAGAATAAGACCATTTGTGGGAAATAAAATCAATACCCTATTTAGGAGGCTAGGAACCATAAATATTACTAGGGAACATGATTAGTTTTGGAATTTTGGCTAGGTCTATGTCTATGACCATATAAACAAGAGTGACATTTGATAGAGGTTGAAGTCCAGACATCACTCTAGTGACTATAGGCCTAAATGGTTTGAAAAAGTCATAAAATTGAGTCCATGCTTCTTGAGCTTTCGTGTAAAACTAAAAAAGGTGCTTGAAAGCATTACATTGTCCATAAAATAAACAATATGGATTGAGAACTCCTCAATGAGAAAGAAGAGAAATAACCAAAATACTTTGATGAAGAATGCACCATGAAAAATAATAAAGATTGGGCTAAAAAATAACTAGCCATACAATATGAAGTTTGTAGTGACAAGTTCCTAAAGAACACAAAGGATATTAACAAATATTTAACTAGGACATCATGGGGAGATAAGGTGCTCGACATAAGTACCATTGTGGGGGTTCGTAATTGTGAAATGGTCTATCAAGATACCATTTCTAATATTCTTGGATGGTATTGAAAGTATTAATCCAATTTTTTGAACTATGTGGGGAGGGATGACATCAATAACTTTCTTTTGGATTTCCCTTATGATGGTATCCACCTCATTATAGGTACCCAAAATCTAACTAAATTAGAGCTAGTAGGTGGTGCAAAGCCTTGGGACTCTTTTTGTAAGGAAAATATTTTAGTTTTACAAACACAAACTTGTAAGAATTATAACTATGTTGCAAATAACAACCTATTTCTACAAGAAGGGTATGTGCATGATCATGAGGGGCCAAAAACTAGCAATACAAAAACAAATGCATTTTCCATTTGCCCAAATGTACAAAAATACATGATGAATTTTTTCTTGGATTCGGTGTCAGTATAGGAAGCCATGGCAAAATCCAAACTGTAATGGTGGATATCAAAAGATATCAAGTATTTGAAGGTACCCAATAACTGATAATTGCACAAATATCAAATATCCAAAAAATAAAAACACATGGGATATCTCATAACAATAATATTATTAGATATCAATTACATGGATATCCTAATGCATCAATTTATATTAATATTAATATATTATATATCATATACTATATATACTTAATAATATCTCATATATTCTTGTACTAATATATTTATTTATTTGATATTTTATATATTACATATTAAATATTAATATTATAAATATCAATATTGATATAATAAATATTAATATTAATATTAATATGTTAATCTCTATTGAGCATTTAAGGTTGTCATTAGTATCAAAGGATAGTAAACATGTCGGTCGGTTAGTTATATTGAGACAGTCGGTAACTAGAAGTAAGATAGAGCAGTCAGTAAAGCCTTTACACTGAGCATCACATAGTTAACCGAGCACTAGCGACACCGACATCGACGGTCAGTAAACACCGAGCATCACAGTATACACCGAGCAGATTATACAGTGTTTACTGATGATAATAAAAAATGGCATAGTAATCAGAAATTGCACATTATTCTATGCAGATGGTTACAACAGATTGTAAAATAGTTTACCAAGATCGAGGAGCATTTATTGTAAAAGATATTCATTAAATGCAATGATTATCTTATTTGTATTAGTTGATCTAGGTTATTTTTCACTATAGATCTTAGGATTATGATTATTTTTGTAACCTAATTTTTGCTAAGGCGGCAAAATAGAACACTATATATTGTATATGTTCACACCATTTTATGGGGTTGTTGAACTGATATATATGAATCACAGAGCACTTGAAGAAACTTCCTATCTTCAAGACAATCAGTTTACCGAGAAGAACAAAGCATAGAGGATTTCAGATTGAGCAGAATTAGAGAAGGCTACCAAGCCGAACAGAGCAGAGAATCATCACAGATAAGGTGATATTTTAATGAGCACTTATAGATTTATTTCAGACAATTGAGTTGTCAACTAGAAGATAGTTACCTATTACTTTCTGACAATTGTGATAGAGTTTTTTGATAAATCTCTTAATAGAGTAGACTTAATAGTCTTTGTATAAATATCTTAACCGAGTACACACTTCATTTAGTGTTCTTAAATCCTATAACTAGGTAGATCTAGCTGATCTAATATGTTACTCCTAATAGGGTAAGATCACCAGAAGTGATCAAAACTTGTAGCCTTAACAGGTAAACCTTTTCTATTTGCAATAGTGAAGAATTTGTGGGTGTCATCCCCACTGCAATTTTTACCTTCTAACAAGGGTTTCTGTGTTACCAAAATACGTGTGTTATGTGATTGTCATATTGATTTCATGTTGTTTACTTTCTTAAGTTAACTATATGATTGATTTATGTAATTAGAATCAAGTTATTTTGATCGGTTATCACAAGTATTCTGTTATAGATCTGAAAGGTTTTGCAACTAAAGTTTTGAAGGCACTGATTCACCCCTCCCCTCTCAGTACCTATCTCTCCTAATTCCAACATAATATTAATATTAATATTTTTTTTATTAAGGTAACAATAGGTTTTGAAGGTGCCCCAAAACCCTTTAACAAATAAAACCTTAAGATAGAACATTAAAAGCTCCCATAATGAATTAGACCAACCAAAACAAAAGGCAGGACACTCAAACAACAAACCCTAAACACTGCAAAAATAGGATCATTAGAAACATCAATCCAAAGAAAATAGTAGCAAAGCTATTTGATATTCCCCTTTTTATGGGAATGAAGGGTCATGTCAAATGAAGAGGAGGATTTCTTAGATTGTTTCCCTTTAACAGTGATCCAACCATCTTTGACTCTCGCAACCTCATCCTGCTAGCACGAGTTCAAGATAGAAGAAACAACACCTAGCATCGATTCTGAATCAAGGCTAGAATTAATCCCATTAAGAGAGAAAGGAACACCAAAACCCTCATCAATCAACACACTAGCAAGGCTGACAGGAACAACAACCATAGAGCTGCTAGCAGAGAGCCTAGAATCCACCAACAAAGGAAAAGAGGGTCCCTGCTCAGGAGGGAGATTAGAAACAACATCAACATCAATCCCAATAGGATCGACAGGAGGCATAATAGGATTCAAGACATTTTCTTCAACAATAGGCTTCTGAGAGCCTGAGAGAGGATCAGATTCCTTCAAAATCTAAGAATAGCTTTTTAGGACTGTATAATGTTTGATGGGAGCATCCTTCCACCCAGTATGAGACTTTCTTCCTTTTAAAATCAAAACTACAATGTGTAGCATAATGACCTATTTTAAAACATTTTACTCATCTAAAGGGGATACCCTCATAATCTAGTTGTTGCATCCATGAACCTTTATATCATTCAATTTTAATTTTAGCTAGAAGACCCTGCGATAAATCAATATCTACCAGAATGTGGGTAAATGTAGAATGGTACATATTGGAAGAGTCATTATCAATAAGAAGAAACTTGATGAAGGTGCTCCCCTTAATACCACAAACATATAACAGAAAAAGAGAAACAACAACAATAATATGCAAGAACAGAAAAATTGGCTTCTTATTATCTCCACAAATGTGGAATTAAAAACTTTTAGAATTACAATATGCAAAGCCACATGGGCAGTCCCTTACAATATTCTGTAGGACAAAGCCTCGAACTATTACCCAGAACTATTCTGAACTGCCTAAGACAATAATACAGCCTTCCTTATATAGGCAATTTTCCACCGCCTGGGAAGGTTCCAGAATTTTAGCCAATAAGGCCGACCAAACTTAGAATTATTTTTTTTTACATTTTATTACATCATAGTCGGCTCAAGATAACCTTTGAAACCCGAACATAAATTTTGAAGAAAATTATTTTTTGCCATTTCGGGTGGCCCAACTTCCGAAGACCATAAGTCATCACCAGTTGACCTGATCGGCTATTATAACCCCATTTCAGAAATGCCATGAAGCGCTCTATAGGCTTGACCCGCGCAAGCGCCTATCACCCAAATTTTTGACCTCATCCGGGGCCTCTAAAGCCTTCAAAACTGAGTTCAAAGTTTCTGTACCCTGCTGCCAATACCGAAAATCTTCAATATCTTCCAATATACACTTGATCTGGCAATGAAACTTTACTGGCAGACTTATATGACCAAAATCAACCTCCAAGAAAGAAATCAGATCATTCTAAGCACATACAAAATTTACCAAAAATAGTAACTTTCCATAAATAGCAGCTCTGCACAAAATAGCCCTTATTGAATACAAAAACAGAAATATTTTTGGGTGATGCAAGATTGCTCTTACACCCAGGATGCTCCGGCATCAAAACTCCCCCAAAGCCTCCCCCACCTCCTCTAGGACAGAACCTTGCTAGAGATGGAGAGGGAAATTGGTAAGCCTAACCCAAATAGGAATATTGTTGAAAACTTTAGTGGAGGGATTGAAATTTGGGTGCCATGGTTTTACCATAAGCAAAAACATTTCTTCCTCCCAACTAAAGAAATTTTCACACAAAGTATTAGTTCTTTCCTTAAATGTATCAAATTTAGCTACAAAGAATCCTTTAGCTAAGGGAAAAATGTGAACATTAGCTGAGATTATTGGTTCCCATTTTTGGGAAACCTAATCATGAAGCTGAGACAGACTCGACAGAACCCTCGAAAATGACATATCATAGATTGTTCCATAAGGGTCTCAGAGCAACTTTCTAACTCCCGTACAACAACAATAGAGAGCTTAATAGAAAGAGATCCACAAACATAAATCATAGCAGAGGAAGGCACACCATGAGAAGAACCCCCAGTCCCATGCAAATCTTTAGAAGTAACATTTGCATAAGAACCCACCACAAAACGGTCTTTAGCAGCAGTAAACGGACTAGAGATAGCATTAATAGAAGAGGCATTCGTGCCATTAGCAGAAGAAGGAGGCCACTAGCGGAAGAAGGAGGTTGTGATCCAGAAAAACTGAAAAGGAAACCCTCAGGAGCTTTCCCCTTCATAGGCACAGCAGGAGGCACTGAGCCTACACACCCCTGCGTAGGATTTTTTACTTTCCTAGGTAGGAAATAGGAGACCCCTGCACACCCGCACCCGCACCCTCAGCCGAAGACACAATCACACTCCTAGCAAAAGCTCCTAGAATTGTAGAAAATATGGGAGGTACAAAGGCAAGAGACCTTGAGGCGGTCTCAATGGGCACAACCCCCTTAAAACTAGAAGGCGGCCCGCTGGAAGGAGACTTCCAAAGATCCACAGGATGAACACCACTAGTAGGGGAAAGGGAAACCCTAACCGCTATAGAAGAGCACACAATAGGAGACATACGTGGGAGTCCAACAGAAAGGTCATCGTCGATAGGGGAAGGGGAAACCCTAGGTGTTGCAAGTGAACACGTTGCAAAATACGCACATGCAGTGAGAGACATATAACAAGAATACCCTTTTGAGGATGTTAACGTTGTAGAAAATAAAAGTTAATATTAACATTAATATTAATATTAATATTAATATTAATGTTAATATTAATATTAATATTAATATTAATGTTAATATTAATATTAATATTAATATTAATGTTAATATTAATATTAATATTAATGTTAATATTAATATTAATATTAATGTTAATATTAATATTAATATTAATGTTAATATTAATATTAATGTTAATGTTAATATTAATATTAATGTTAATATTAAGATTAATATTAATGTTAATATTAACATTAACATTAATGTTATAATATTCACATTAACATTAATGTTAATATTGACATTAACATTAATGTTAATATTGACATTAACATTAATGTTAATATTGACATTAACATTAATGTTAATATTAACATTAAGCTTAACATAATATTAATATTAATCTTAACATTAATATTAATTTTAATATTAATGTTAAGATTAAGATTAAGATTAATATTAGTTTTAATATTAATGTTAAGATTAAGATTAATATTAATATTAATATTAATGTTAATATTAATATTAATATTAATATTAATGTTAATATTAATATTAATGTTAATATTAATATTAATGTTAATATTAATATTAATGTTAATATTAATATTAATCTTAACATTAATATTAATTTTAATATTAATGTTAAGATTAATATTAATATTAATATTAATATTGAAAGAACTAGCAAGATCTAAGAGATGAAAAAGAAGCACAACAACACAAATTGGAGCCCATAGTAAACAATACATTCATTGAAGAAGAAAGATACATATAGGAGTGAGGGTGCAACCAAGTCCACCCACAAAAGGAGGAAAGAAAGTTAGAGTGGTGGAGAAACTATCCAAGATACTAGGATGATGTGTCATAATGAAATTGACACATCTCTAGTAGACTCCTAGATATTGACAACCAACTAGACAACTCACCTAGAAATTGAGTCAAATAGGCTACACTTGACTAGGCTTAATAAAGACATGTGGAGAATCAAAAACACTAACACCCCCCCCTTAAGCATAGCTTAGGTGGACATGAAAGATATGAGTCTAGATAAAAAGTGTAATGCCCCGCTAGGGAACCCAAGAGATATTAACCTAGAACATATTACTAAGTTTGCAGAATAATTTTTTTCTTAAATCTTTACAAACAATGATGAATAAACAAGAGGAAGTAAAACATAAAATCTATAAATACATAAACATAAATATAATCTCCATAGTAGATTTTACATCTCAAGTGTTCCTTGACATAAAAGCTATACAATATAATTACAATCATAAATTAAATATTATATCATAATTACATCTGAAAGGTAAATTACACATAATCATCAACATCCACTCCACATGTTGCAGGGTATGTGATTACAATAAATTACAAAGTACAAATAGAGAAGTACAAGATCACGAATAGATCTCCAAGAAGATAAGAAAGGAAGTAACTATGCAACCAGGATCATCCATCACTATAACAAGGACGTTAGAGTCTCAAATGGTAAAAGAACTACTACCTCCCGACCTCATGGAAACCTTTGGTTCCACTCCCATCATGCTAAGGAAATAACATCAATTCCCACTTGGATAACAATACCAATCAAATCAGGTAAAATAAGCAAGGATCCTAGAAGCTCCTATCTCAAGGGTACAAACTCATAAGTCAGGGTACACATAATAACCCAGAGGAAACTAACACATGTAGCAAACCTAGCATGAAATTAGGGAAGTTTCATCACATGATTCAGCTCGAAGGTCACCTAGTACCCTCCCTGGACAATGACCCCTAGTGATTCTATGCAGTATCAATAATCCTTTCATGCAGTCAAAGAGAACCAACTATGCCAGACTCACCATCACTATTGGATGAGAAAGCATCTTTTCCCACTCTTATCCTTAGCCTATACTAGCACTCAAGGCATGGGTGAGGAATCATTATCTTATTAATTCATTTTTAATCCCTATTTAGTTTAAAATTATTAATTCATTAAGTAACCTACTAAGGATACCCAGGTAGCCACTTCTGGGCTTCGATGCCTCTAAAGCAAGCCACTTCCCCTTTAACACCTAGATAACCTATTGGCAAGTGATGTTTTGAAAGCACTATGGATCACTTAAAGGTTGTCATTTATGGAAACACTTATGTTATAGTGATAACATGAAGTGAGTATAAGTATTGGAGACACAATCATGAAAATGACTAAGTATAGAATCAATTTTACAGTATATTGCGGTACTATTTTGGTCAGCGAAGGTGATATATGATATATTATGTCTTGTGAACTTAGAGGAAGACATTTTGTTATATGTATTACCTTTAGTTAAGGTTGCATGTGTTTTGGTGTTGATATCAGTAAGTTACAGTGTTATGAAGGCATGCGAAGACAGAGAAACAGTCACAATGATTAAGGGAAGGCAAGATGGAATGGTAACGTGATAAGTTAGATGTAGGTTGTATATTGCTGACACTTTGGTAATATAAGATCATCAACTCTGTATTTATCATTTGTATAAATAATTATTATGTTTTGTATTGTATTTGAGAGCCAACTAGATGGGAGAATTGATATAAGTATAGAGTGTTTTATGGAAGTGATAAGTGTGATAGAGGTAATGATGTGATGAATGTGAATTTGGGATTTTAGTGATGACTGATAGAAAATGCAAGATCAATGATTGACAGAGGCTATTATGAATCATAACTGGAACTATCAAAGCATAGAAGATGCTTTTAATTGTTCACTCTTGAAGAACACTTTTGTAACAAAATTTTGATTGTAAGAGATGTAAACTCACCACACCTTTAACAATTTTTTTGTATACCCCTAACAAGGTTTCCATTCCTCTAACAAGGAAATGTATTATGTAATACTCAGCTCCTAATAGAGCTAGATCTCCTAACATGGATTCTATATTTTAGTGCATAGTTGTGGGTACCATCCCCACCAAGGTTTTCCCTTGGCTAGGGTTTCCTCAAAAAAAAATAAAGGTGTTATGAGTTATGTGTTTATATTATTTTTATTTCAGCATTCATATGGTTTATTTTCAATTGGTTTAAGTTTAAATTAAAGTGTTGTAATACTGGTTCACCACCCCTCTCAGTATTACTTAATCCTAACAATTGGTATCAAGCTATTGGCCCTTGGAGATAAAGCCTAACAACTTAAGGGAGATCATAATGGATTCAAAAAGTTTGCAAGAGAACTTTGAAGCAACACTTGGTGACCTAGACAAAGAAAAGGCTGAGAATGATGAATTAAAATTAAAATTAAGAAGAGCAGAAGGTCTCATTAAGAAACTAAAGGAACAACTTGAAGTTTCAAGAATTCGGAGACAAGACCTTATGGATAAGATCAAAGAAGATTAAGATAATGATACATCAGATCAAGCAAACAAGCTGGAGCAAGGAAAAGAGAAAATTAATCTTTTGATGATTAAAGAAGTTTAACATGAAAAGGATACAAGATACAAAGTTGAAGAGACTCTGAAAGAAGAAAATATACAGATAGAATAGATGAAGATTGAACTTGATCACTACAAGGATAAATGTCAAGAATTGGAGAAGTACAATCAAATCATAAAAGGTGAACTCACTCAAGCCAAGTTACACAATGAAAAGTTACATATAAGTAGTGATAAAATTGATGAACAAGGAGAGAGACAGAAACCTAAAGGAGACATGAATGGAATTGGATACAATGAAGGAGAATGTTCTAAGACTTATGAATAATCACATGAAGTGAAGACTTAAGATAGATCCACTTTTGAAGAACCTAAAGATTAGATCAGACCTTTCAGATGTAGATACTTTGGATGAAAAAAATTTAGACACATGAAAAGAGATTATAGAGGTACAAAAGTAATTTCAAACCCTTTATAGGTTATTGTTACAACTGTTATGCATATGGATAGAAGAAAGGAGAATGTAGGAAACCTGATCAGTCTAGAAATAAACAATATTACATCAGAGAAGAATCAACTGTGAAGATCACATGCTACAAATGCAATAACTTTGGGCATACTGCAAGGTATTGTAAGCTGTAGGTTAATCCAGATAGAAGACCACCTGCATGTTTCAAATGCAACAACTTACGACATAGTGAATTTTTTGTAGGTATAATGGAATGAATAATAAAAGAGGACCACCACCTGTGATTACAAAGAAGAATATTGGTGATAGTGGTAAAATTCTTAATGAGTATGTAGATGAGTTCAAGAATCATTTCAAGAAACCAACAAATGAAGATGATGATAAGATATGGAAGGTAAAAGATTTCAATAAAACATTGGTTCAGGGAGAGACACTAGATGCTACTATGTCTTCACAAGATGTTAACATTGCTACATCAACCTAGAAGGCCGCATGGCCTTAGGGAAAGCATTGGATGTAGATGATAGATTATATCTAGCCCCTAATTATGTGTTTGTGATCGCAACACTTGGAGATTCATATCCTATGTTCATGAGATTTATGTTTGACTATATAGTGTGTGAAGTTGAGCTAATTGTAAAGATATGCAGTCAATTGATTCATGAGATAACTGGGTTGGACAATACTAGAGCCCTTCCTTTAGCTGAGAAAAATATCAAGAAATAAGTAGAGACCCTAACTCATTCTCAATGGGATAAGCATGAGATGATTGTAAATGACATCTTTCAGCAAGGTGTAAGACTAATAGCAATGCTACTAGGATATAAGTTATTCTACAGTAGCATGCCTAATTATCTATCAGCAGGGGTAATCATGATGGCCTACAAAATGGTTAAGGAAAACATAAAATATAACCTATGTGATATCCTTGCACAATAATTCTAGGAGAATGTGATGATTATCAAGAAAGATAAGTCAAAATAATTTAGGTTTGGTTCACTTTTAATCCACATGTACATACACATTGAGTAAAAATTTGTTGGAATGCACCCCAGAGCATGGAAGGATAGTGTACCTACTGTATAAAAATCTCAAAAAGCTACCAAAGATAGACCAAGAACTAGGTTGATGGTGAGCTATTTGTAATGATTAAGATCCTTCAAAGGAAAATGAAGGAAAGATATAGGATACCTAAGGAGTTAGTTGAAAAATATAAAGACACAATCCATTTCATGGTTGAAACTGATTGCGTATGCTTTGAAGTAGTTGAGCCTAGAAAGAAATGGTGCTACCCCATGGGGTATGAGGTTAGTTTTGAGGTTCTTACAATGCAATTTGAACATGTACTAGCATCATAAATAGATACATCTGAAGAGAGATGGGGAGCCTATGAAGAGATATCAGTAAAAGTTAGAGAAGAATAGGACAAGGGAATAAGGAAGAGAAAAATAGAGAAAATGGTTGATGACATAGCTGTGAAGGAAGGAATTAAAAAGGAGAAACTAAAGGAAGTGGGGAAAAAAATGACAAAATGATCCTCCAACATGGCAATTGAGGCACCTCATCCTTCTGAAGCACAAAAGACAACAAGTCCTACTCCTAATATAATTGATTTATCAATTACACATGAGAAGATAGCACAAGTAGATACACCTACGAGAACACCTAGGAGATCTACAAGATCTAACAAGCCAAGAAGCCCTAAGAAAGAAAAGGTAGAAGTAGAAACAAAGAAGAAAGAGGACAAGGTGATTGAGAAGAAAGAGGAAAAATCATAACATAAGAAGCCACAAGATCTATGGAAGCCAGATATCAAGATTTTGTAGAAGAGGATAATCAGATATGGAAACTTCATGACACTAAACATGTACTATGAGAGATATGATTCATATAATCAATCTATAATTGAATATATAGTAATTGAGAACTTATTAGTCTACAAGAAGAATCTGTTAGAAATTGAGGCCAGTATTCCTAAGGACTTGTATAGAAAGTTGGAAATAAGAAAGAAATTAGGACATTCAGAAGATGAGACTATAAGAAATAAGGCTATTGAAGATATGTTGCCTATAGTCTCCATACAAGAAAGGGAGAGAATCATTAAAGAGTTGAAACCTCTATTGAGAACAAAGGCCAAACTTGTGAAGATAATGGCAAGAAAGTATGATGAGGTAATAGAAGACACTCAAAAGGCATTGGACCAACTTTTTATGAGCAACATGCTTGAGAAGACCTCACCTCCCAAAGATACCAAGCCTACACCTTTAGGTATGAGATAAAGCTCTAAGATAGATAAAGAGAGTGTGCAAGAAAGCGAAGATGACAAGCAACTAGACTTCTTCATTTCTAGTTTGCCTATATCATTTTACACCTCACTTGATGTAAATGATCAATTTCAAGGAAATTCAGATAGTGTGTGATGAACTACAATTGATTTAGAACCTAATTGAAGATTATGTGATTAGAGATCACCGAGATGATTGACTAGATATGTAAGATGATTAAATCAGTATTATGTTTTCATTGATGTCAACTAGTTTGACATCACTTATCTTGTAAGTTACTATACCGAAACATCTGTAGAAAAGGAGTGAAAGAGATAAAGAACATAAATATCTACATGAGGAAGATGGATATGATAGATGAGGATAAGGAATATATTGAGTAACTTTTTGATGAGTCTATGACCTTATGATATTGACTTGATTATGTTGCATTCATCTATGATGAGGAAAAGAGTCAAAAGACACAAAGCAGTGTTATCGGTTGATGAAGCATTTCAGTGTACACCGATGGGATGCAGTGTATACCGAGCACAATGTAAACCGAGCTTGTATTCACTGATGCATTTCTTTGTTAACCGAGCATAATAGAGGAATTAAATGTTGAGTTTAGCTGATGGAATTGATGAGCTAGAAAGTGTATGATTTTGAGGTAACAGATAATGTTTGTTACACAGATCAGCGACTAACAAAATTCAAAAAAGATCTAAAGGATGAGAATCAAACATGTTATTGACACCGAGGTATGTTTAAGTGGAAAAATTAGTGGATGAGATTAAGCAAAAAAATCTAATAGAGTAGAAGAAAATGGTTTACATGTCTATATAAGAGACTAAAGATTTCATAAGTGTGTGTGATGTCGAAAGAAAATAAAACTGTAGAATCATCGCATGAACAAGTTTTCATGCATTTTGATCATACTGGTTAAGGAGAACCCTACTACAGAGCATTACCGAGTGATAGAGAGTAATTACCGATGGACAGTAAGTTGATATATTGTTGAATTAGAAATGTTACATTGATCAGAAAGATTTCTATGATCTGAATATTGATCTATATATCTACAATTGAAGTTGTAATAGATCAAATCACCTACTGTTACATATTTAACCATTGTACACAGTCAAATCTCTTAACTGGATGGACTAAGAAAGTATTTTATGTATCATTCATAGAATGAACATTGTTATCCTGTCAACCCCAGAGTGACTACTAGTTGGACAATAACGATTGGTCTTAAATCCTCTAACAAGGTCACACCTAATAGTGTGTTTGTAACCTTTAATAGGGTTGGGTCTTCACCGACCTCACTTTAGAAGAGTGAATATTTTTGGGTTGCCGGTCCCAAGTGGTTTTTCCCTTCACAGGGTTTCCACGTTAAATCTCTTGTGTTATGTGTTGATTGTGATGTTTATTTTGATGTCATATTTTCATGTTGCATATTTGATTTGATCGGTAACTACTATATATTTTAGACTGGTAATTGGTAAATACACAGACAATAAAAGTATTTTAAGTTACCAAGTAGCAAAAGTTGAAGTATTTGTTTTTGGTTTATACATTTTATATTGGGATAGTGATTAACTAATTCACCCCCCTCTCAGTTATTCTAACAATTGGTATCAAAGCATATAAATGTCTTAACAAGGTTACAAATAAAATAATTGAAAGTACTAACGTCTGAGTTGATGATTTTGATGAAAAGAACATAGAGGAAAGTAAAAAGGAACCAAAAGAATATGGTAGATTCACTTACATTGAACAACTAGAATATCTACCGAAGCCATAGCCTATGATAACTGGTCAGCAGGAAAACAATACCGAACAACAAGAAAGAGAAACCAATGAGCAAGATGGACCTACCAAGCAAGAAAATGAACCTGCACAAGATGAACAAGAAAGAAGAGACAGAGTACTAGCAAGATTTTTCAAGAGACATAATCTTGAGACACAAATTATTGGAGATAGACAAGATGGCATGCAGACAAGGAGCAAAGCAAGACAAGGTACATGTCTAGTTTGTGATTTTGAACCAAAAAATGTAAAAGTTGCATTGGAGAATGATGAATGGACTAATGCAATGAAAGAAGAAATAGAATAGATAGAGAAGAATAAAACCTAGACTTTAGTACCCCAACCTAAAGACAAGAATGTTATCGGTACTAAATGGATATTCAGGAACAAGCTAAATGAAAATGGAGAAGTAACAAGGAACAAGGCTAGATTGGTATGAAAAGGATATGCACAGGAGGAAGGCATTAATTATGGTGAAACATTTGCACCTATTGCTAGATTAGAAGGTGATAGAATGCTACTTGCATATGCTGCACACAAGAAATTCAAAGTTTATCAAATGCATGTTAAGTCAACATTTCTGAATGGAATACTTGAAGAAGAAGTCTACATAGAACAACCAGAAGGGTTCGTTGATCCAGACAACAAAGACATGGTATGTAGATTACATACAGCTTTGTATAGTTTGAAGCAAGCATCGAGAGCCTAGTATGAAAGGTTGCATACTTATTTTTTAAGTATTGGATTTGTTAGAACTAGTGAGAACAACAATTTGTATATTAAAGGAGATACTAATGATACTATTCTTATTGCTGAGATATTTGTGGATGATATTATTTTTGGAGGTCAAGATCACATATGTAAAGCCTTTGTTGATGAAATGAGGAATGAATTTGAGATGTCTATGTTTGGAGAGATTAAGTTCTTTCTAGGCCTACAAGTGATTCAACAAAGTGATGGGATATTCATCACACAATCTAAATACATAAAGGAAGTATTGAAAACATTTGGCATGAAAGATGCTAAACCTATGGGAACACTGATGGCTACTGGATGTAAACTGACTAAGGAGGATAAAACTACAAAGGTAAATCAAACCTTGTACCAATCTATGATTGGTAAGTTAATCTATGTAGTTCACAGTAGATCAGACATAGCACATGCTATGGGAATAGTTGCTAGATTTTCTTCTAATCCTAGAGAATCACACATGATTGCTACTAAAAGAATCTTAAGATACCTAAAGAAAATAGAGGATTATGGATTATGGTATCCTAAGGAAGGCAAGTTTGAACTGAAAGTATACATTGATGCTAATTGGGCTAGAAATGTGGATGACAGAAAAAGTACCACTGGAGGAGCATTTTTCTTTGGTGAAAGATTTGTTACTTGGACAAGTAAGAAATAGGCTTGCATTTCTTAGTCTAAAGCTAAAGCAAAGTATGTTTCTATTGCTACAAACTATTCAAACATTTCATATATTAAGTAAGTTCTGGAAGGTATGAATGAGGTAATCACTAAGCCGGTGATTATATACTATGACAACACTAGTGCCATTAACATTTCAAAGAATCCAGTGATGCACTCTAAGACAAAGCATATATCAATTAAGTATCACAACTTGAGAGAAAAATTATAGGAGAAGCAAGTTAAGTTATAGTTTGTTACATCAAAAGAACAACTTGCAGGTATATTTACAAAAGCTCTACCGAAGGATACATTTGAGTACTTAAGGACTAGACTAGGGGTCCGTCCCTTGTCTACCAGTCACTAATGTGTTCTAGATGTTGTATTAGCCTAATCTTATTAGAAGATCATACATGTTGATGCAGCATAGTTCACACTTTGGATCATGTCTAAAGCTGTGAAAAGTATTGGAACAAATTAACATATCAGTATAGAGAGATACAGAGTATGCATTGGACAATAGATAGTTACTAAGCTATTAAAGAGTAGTGTGTTTATTTGTTTCTTTGGCATTATTGTCAAAGGGAGAGATAAACAATATGAAACAATATGCACCGATGAGAACTATCTAAGGGAGAGAAAAATTGAAGAAAGGGAGAGCATTAAAGATCAGTTACTGAGAACAAAAGAATGAATCCGAGAGCTGAAAAGATCTTATCTGCAGAATGTCAAAGTTGCATTTGTAATGCTATTGAGTAACGTAGTGATTAAACATATTAAGCTAGGGAGAGCTTGTACAACATTTGTTCATAGAGTTGTAGGATACATGTTTGGTATGTGTATGGTATATTTCATATTACTTGAGTTTCCATCAATGCCAAAGGGAGAGATTGATGAACTACAACTAATTTAGAACCTAATTGAAGAATCTGTGATTAGAGATCACTGAGCTAATTGACTAGATATGTAAGATGATTAAATCAGTATTATGTTGTCATTGATGTCAACTAGTTTGAGAACACTTATCTTGTAAGTTACTATACCAAAACATCCGTATAAAAGGAGTGAAAGAGATGAAGAACAAAAATATCTACATGAGGAAGATGGATATGACAGATGAGGATAAGGAATACATTGAGTAACTTGTTGATGAGTCTATGACCTTATGATATTGACTTGATTATGTTGCATTCATCTATGATGAGGAAAAGAGTCAAAAGACAAAAAGTAGTGTTGTCAGTTGATGAAGCATTTCAGTGTACACCGATGGGATGTAGTGTATACCAAGCATAGTGTAAACCAAGCTTGTATTCACTGACACATTTCTTTGTTAACCGAGCAGAACAGAGGAATTAAATGTTGAGTGTAGCTGATGGAATTGATGAGTTGGAAAGTGTATGATTTTGAGGTAACAGATAATGTTTGTTACACAGATTGATGACTAACAAAATTTAGGAAAGATCTAAAGGATGAGAATCAAATGTGTTATTGACACAAGTGCCGAGTTATGTTTAAGTGGCAAAATTAGTGGATGAGATTAAGCCACAAAATCTGATGGAGCAGAAGAAAATGGTTTACATGTCTATATAAGAGACTGGAGATGTCATAAGTGTGTGTAATGCTAAAAGAAAAGAAAACTACAGAATCATCACATAAACAAGTTTTCATGCATTCTGATCATACTGGTTAAGGAGAACCCTACTTTAGAGCATTACCGAGTGAGAAAGAGTAATTACCGATGGACACTAAGTTGATATATTGTTGAATTAGAAATGTTACATTGATCAAAAAGATTTGTATGAGCTGAATATTGATCTGCATATCTACAATTGAAGTTGTAATAGATCAGATCACCTACTGTTACATATTTAACCATTATACACAGTCAAATCTTTTAACTGAGTGGACTAAGAAAGTCTTTTATGTATCATTCATAGAATGAACATTGTTATCTTGTCAACCCCAGAGCGACTATTGGTTGGATGATATCGGTTGGTCTTAAATCCTCTAACAAGGTCACACCTAATAGTGTGTTTTTAACGTTTAATAGGGTTGGGTATTCACTGACCTCACTTTAGAAGAGTGAATATTTCTGGGTTGTCAGTCCTAGGTGGTTTTTCCATTCATAGGGTTCCCATGTTAAATCTCTTTTGTTGTGTTGATTGTGATGTCATATTTTCATGTTGCATATTTGATTTGATCTGTAATTACTATATTTTTTAGATTGGTAATCAGTAAATGCACAGACAATAAAAGTATTTTAAGCTATTGAGCAGCAAAAGTTGAAGTATTTGTTTTTGGATTATACATTTTGTATTGGGATAGTGATTAACTGATTCACCCCCCTCTCATTTATTCTAACAGTGTGATGATAGTAGAAGAGGGAGGATAGAAAGAGAAAGAACATATAGAAGAAAATTAGGAAGAGAAATAATAAGAGAATGAGAAACAAAAAGAGGAAAAGAAGGAAGAAGAGAAAGGAGCTAGAAAAAGAAAAAGAGGTAAGAGTTGAGATCAAGCAAGAACTGGATACCTCCTCCACCTTATTGTTGGCAAGTGTGGCCAAGCTAGTGAGCATTGATGTGGAGAGAATGGAGGAGGATGAACTCATGAGGTTATCCTTAATGGAATTTTCCAAGGAAAAGGAAAGGTTAGAACAAAAGGGGCATAAGAAGGTCAAGGTGATTTCTAGGGTAGTAGAAACTGTGAATAAAATACTTCCTACACTTCTCACATTTCAAGGAAAGGATGATGTAGAGAACTTGAACATGGTATTGGACAAATTTGAAAACCATTTTGAGTCACTGTTGAAGATCACAGAGGATAAAGATGAGAAAAGATACCTTGAAAAGAAGTTGAAGGAAGTTTGTTAGTCTATCTCATGAGAAAAGATAACTTGAAATTTTTGATAAGATAAGTGCTTTGAATATAGAGAAAGGGAGATTAGTGGAAAGATTTGGTTTCCTAAAGAGTCTAATCAGTCAAAAGCTATCAATTCTTGAATCTCATCTCATAGAGATGGAGAAGATTGAGGGTTCAATGAAAAAATCTATACCCACTAAGTTGAAGGCAGCAGAGACTACATCTTATGCACTGGATGGGCTAATCCATGTCAATGAACTACTGATTAAATCATGGAATGAAGAAGTGAAGACTTTGAAAGACTCCTTTCAAGACATTCTAAATCTGGTGACTAAGCACTAAGACATTTATGCTTAAAATTTTAAAGTTTTGTAAGTACATTTTCCATTGATGTCAAAGGAGGAGAAGAAGAGAAAAAAAAAATGAGAAGTTGAGAAGAAGTAAAATGAGAAGAAGAAAAAAAAAGAGAGAGAAAGAGAAAATTGTGAAAACAAAAGAGAAGAGAAATAATACTATATAGATAAGTAGAAGGGAGATAGTGTTTTGACACTTAGTCAATTTTTGCTAAGTGTTGCCATCAATGTCAAAGGGAGAGATTGTTGAAAAGTGATGTTTTGAGAGTGCCACATGGATCACTTAAGATTTTTCATTTATGGAAACACTTATTTTATAGTGATCGCATGAAGTGAGTATAAGTATTGGACACACAGTGCTGAAAATGACTAAGTATAGAATCATTTTTACAGTATATTGCAGTACTATTTTGGTCATCGAAGTTGATATATGATAGATTATGGCTTGGGAACTTACATGAAGACATTTTGTGATATGTACAACCTTGAGTTGAGATCACGTGTGTTTTGGTGTTGATATTAGTAAGTTACAGTGTTATGAAGGCATGTGAAGATAGAGGAATAGTGAAACAGCACATATGAATAGTCATGATGATTAAGGGAAGGTGAGATGGAATTGTAATGTGCTAAGTCAAATGAAGGTTGTATATTGCTGACACTTTGGTAATATAAGATTGCTGACTCAGTATTTATCATTTTTATAAATAATTATTATGATTTGTATTGTATCTGAGAGTCGACTAGATGGTAGAATTGATATAAGGTGTTTTATGGAAGTGATAAGTGTGACAAAGGTAATGATGTGATAAATGCAAATTTTTGATATTAGTGATGACTGATAGTAGATGCAAGATCAATGATTGACATAGGCTATTGTGAATCATAACTGGAACAATCAAATCATAGCAGATGCTTGAAATTGTTCACTCTTCAAGAACACTTTTGTAACAAAATTTTGATTGTAAGAGTTGTAGCCTTACCACACCTTTAATAGGGTTTTTGTGTACCCCTAGCAGGGTTTCCATTCCTCTAACAAGAAAATGTACTATGTAATACTCAAGTCCTAATAGGGCTAGATCTCCTTATAGGGATTCTATATTTTGGTACATAGTTGTGGGTACCATCCCCACTAGGGTTTTCCCTTGGTCAAGGTTTCCTCAAAAACAAATAATCGTGTTGAGTTATGTGTTATGTGTTTATGTTCTTTTCATTTCAGGATTCATATGGTTTATTTGCAATTGGTTTAAGTTTAAATTGAAGTGTTGTAACACTGATTTACCACCCTCTCAGTATTACTTAATCTTAACATAACCTACCCTAGGTTTAATAATCTCAAATCATGACTATAATTCAACATAGTCTCATAATATTCAAAACTAGTTCCAAGAAGTAACAAGAACTCAGAATGTAATTTCTATCATAAAATTAACTCCATAATGTTGGGTCACATTTTGATCAAATATCATTCAAGTATGAAAAGAAAAAAAATATAAACAATAATCTCTAATCCTACCTCTGGTAACAGTCCTACCATGCTCACATAAGCATGATGTTATAAGGAATATGATTAGGGATCATAGACCAGATATTATGTTAATCTAGGAAACTAAGATGAAGAAGGATAAGCTTGAGGGCATTAGATTATATAAATCTATGGATTTGTTTTCTTCAAGCTCTGAAGGAGCTTCAGGAGGTCTGATGACCATGTGGAACTCCTCTTACCTGAAGGCTAAATTCATCCATGAAGAAAGTAACTTTCTTCTCATGAATTTTACTAGTATTAAGGATAATCAAAGTTGGTATATTATGAATATTTATGCTCCTAACTCTTAAAAAGGTAGAAGATCTTACTGGGAAAAACTTAAAGGCATAGCATCTTTATGTGATCTTTCTAAGGGGATAATCATGGGGGACTATAAAAATCCCCTTAAAGAAGGAGAAAAATAGGGAGGTATCTCTCTTGAATTGGAAGGAAGACAAGATCTCATGGACTTCATCAATGATCAATCCCTCTTAGATGTGGACCTTCAGGGTGCTAGTGTTACTTGGTCCAACAAGAGATTTGGGTGGGAGTGCATCCAAGTCCATCTGGATCGTGCTTTGATCATTGTTGATTGGTAGAATTTCTACAACTATAATTTATCTACTTTAGTGACAATTGGTTTGAATCACTCTCCCCTCTCACATTCTCTACATCTGGTTGCTAAGAAAATGAATTTCCCCTTTAGATTTGAGAAGATATGGACCACCCATCCAACCCTGATTAAAAAATTAAGGAATGTTGGAATATATATGTTAAGGGTTCGGCTATATTTAGGGTGGCTAAAAAGATTATAAATATTAAATCTAATATCAAAAAATGGAAGAAGGAATAATTTGGTAATACCTTTTCCTTTAAAGATAAGGCTATCTCAGATCTTAACCTTGTCCAAGAGGAAATCCAAAGAGAGAGGTATGATGAGAATAGGCTGCGTAAAGAGAAATCTCTATTGTCTGAGTACCACAATATAATAGGGAATGATGAAATTTTTTGGAAGCAGAGATCTAGATCCATTTGGTTAAGGGAGGGGAACCAAAACACAAGGTTTTTTCACTTGTCTATGATGAAACACAGGGCTTCTAAAATAGGATTAGTAGTATTAAGAGGGGGGACCAGCTCTTGTAGGAGGACAAGGATATTGCTAATGAAGCTATTGTTTGTTTCTCCTCCCTTCTTTCCAAAGACCTTGAGCTCTCAGAGGAGGATCAGGATACTCTCTTGGGAAACATTCCCAAAATCATTTTTGAAGATCAAAACAAAGTTTTATGTGCTATTCTAAAAATGGAAGAAGTTAAAAAATCCTTGAACTCTCTCCCCTGTGACAAAGCCCCAGGACCAGATGGTTTCACGATGTTCTTCTTCCATTTGTTCTAGGAAGTGGTTAAATTTTATGTGGTTAAAATGGTGCAGGAATTCTTTGGATTAAAAAACCTTCTCAAAGAAATTAATGCTTAACAGCATGAGATTTCCACAATCCATTAGTAATGAGATAAATTTCTAGCTTTGATTGTGTGTGTATTTTTAGCATCAACATTTTGGATCACACTCTGTGATCCATCATTAGGATAGAGAAAGTGCCAAGAAGAATAGTAAAAATGATCCATCATCATTTTTACTATTCTTCTTGGCACTTTCTCTATCTTGATGATGGATCACAGAGTGTGATCTGAAATGTTGATGCTAAAAATACTCACACAATCGAATCTAGAAATTTATCTCAAAATTAATACTACTTTTTTGGTCATCTTCCCCAAAGTCCTGGGGGCAGATTCGATGGAACTTTTCAGACCCATAAGTTTATGCAATTCCTTCCATAAGATAATTTCTAAAGTCATCACTGCAAGAATTCTCAAGGTGCTCCCCTCTATCATTGCTCACTAGCAGTCTAGATTCAGGCCTGGTAGACAAATTATTAACTCCATAATGGCGGTGCACAAAGTGATCCACTCCTTAGATGCTAGGAAGAGGGAACGTTTCCTTCTCAAGCTTGACTTGTCCAAGGCTTATGATTGTGTTGACTAGATTTTCCTACTAAGGGTGCTTGGAGCTTATGGTTTTAACTCGAATACTTGGAAGATCATCCTTCAACTCATTTCCACTCCTTCACTAGCGGTCTTGGTCAATGGTTCCCTGGTGACATTTTTCAAATCTTCTAGGGGTTTGAGACAAGGAGACCCCCTTTCTCCCATTCTTTTCATAATCCTGGTAGAATGCCTTGGGAGACTTATTTTAGCCTATAGGAGGAATGGGGATATGAAAGGTATCAGGTCATCTTCTAGTAACATAGTTTTCTCTCACCAACAATTCATAGATGATACCATTTTAGGTGGGGAGGCTTTGATGAGTGAAGCCAGAGTGGTGAAGAACTTGCTCAATACCTACTCTAGGGCTATTGGTCAATCCATTAATTGGACAAAAACCTCTATTTTCTTCATCAACACTCCTAAGGAGAGACAAAGGAGAATTGCAAATACCTTGGTTTGTTGCATCGATACTCTTCCTTCAAATTATTTGGGTCTTCCTTTAGGGGTTAAACCCCCTAATGCTTTATGGAATAAAATCATTAATAGATTCAATAGGAAATAGGCTGGTTGGAAGGGGGTCACTCTAAGCTAAGGAGGTAAAATCTAGCTAGTTAAATCTACCCTGCAAAACCTTCCCACCTATGCTTTAAGTCTCTTTTATATATATGCTAAAGTTGTAGAGGTGATGGAAATAATTCAGCAAATATTTCTCTAGTCAGGGACCGAAGAACATAAGAGACCCCCTCTTATTTCTTGGGATAAAGTTTATCTTCCTAAAAGAGATAGTGGATTAGGGATTAGGAGAATCAAACCTTTCAACAAATCTCTCCAAGTGAAATATATATGGTGTATCTTTAATAGCAAGGGGAATGGCATGACACCTTTGAAGATAAGTATCTTTCTAATAAATCTATAAATTATTTTTTTGGTTGTAATGATATCTTGAAGGGTTCTTATATCTGGAATGGATTCCTTAATGCTAAGGATATCACCAAAACTAAAGCTAAATGGAGGATTGGTAATGGTCAAATTATTAACTTCTGGAATGATAATTGGCTCCAGCTGGGACCCTTGTAGGACTATGAGCCCTTCAATACATGGATGGATGAGTGTATCAAAAAATTGGTTCTCGAGTCTATAATTATAGAGTGGGTAATGATTGGGTGAACCTTTCCTCTATTTCTCAAGACCTAAATCCTCTTTTGACAGTTCTTAATGTGGTTTCTCTTTCCCCCTCTCAGGATGTTCTGATATGGGATGGGTCACCTGATGGGGGCCTTTAGAATTGTGTTTGCCTATTCTATCCAAATGCTTTAGGAAACCATGCCTATTTGGGCCAAAGCTTGGTTCCCTAGCCTTACTCCCAAAATTAATGTATTCTTCTAGCTCTTGCTTCATAATTGCATCCTCACTATTGATAATATTTTGAAGAGAGGTTTCTAGATCTCCAATAGCTATGTGTTGTGTAAATGCCAAGCGGAGTAAGTAGACCACCTATTTATTCAATGCCCTTTTGTTAGTAAGGTTTGGCAGTATCTCCTTTCTGCTTTTGGGATGTACTAGTGTTTTCCCTCCTCTATTCAAAATGTTTTTTCCCAATGTTCCATGCCTTTTAAGAATACTAATTCTCACAATTCTTCTCATGGGCTCTCCCACACATCTATTGGGGAGTGTGGAAAGATTGAAACAATTGTATCTTCAAGGATTCTTGTGATCCTCCTAAAATCATTTTTGAAAAGATCCACCATGCTTTAAAAGAAAAATTTATTATCTATGGTGGTACTAACCCTTTTGTAGGAAAAGACCAAAATGATGACCCTAAGAAGAACAATAATAAAAGATAGAATTGTACCTAGAGCTATCCCCTGGAAGGCTGGTCTAAGGCCAACTTTGATGTAGCAGACAAGGGTAATTTGGGAAAGGCAGGAAGTGGTGGTGCGATTAGAAACTGTTATGGAAAGGGTATTGTAGTTGTTACTCTCCCTCTTGGTACCCAAACTAACCACTTTGCAGAGGCTAACATGGCCCTTCAAGTTACTAAATTATCCCATGACATTGGTGTAAAAAATATATAGCTCGAAGGTGAATCTAAAAATATCATAAATTGTTTAAATTCCCACCACTCCCTATCATGGATTATATCCAATATGATTGACAAAACACATGTTATTTTGAACTCCTTTGAAAATTTACACATATCCCATGTGTACAGGGAAGGCAATCTAGTTGCTAACTGGTTTTCCAACCTAGCTGTTAAAAGTGACATGAATATTAGATGGCTACATGGTGGAGATCTCCCACATGAGGTGAAGGATTTAGTCGAAAGGGATGGATTTTAGGGAAATGAGGGAATCATTATTAGAAATAATAAAAGTTAATGTTTCTTATCAAATGTTCTTTTCCATAAATGGGAAGTAATGGAATGGCAGGGAGGGAAATTACTTTGTGTCCCATTCGCATGCTTTCTTGGTGTCCATTCCCAAAGTTAAAACCTACCTTTTAAGGCATAATAGTAGAGAGATCTGGAATACCTTGGTGAGGAAGTATCTGAAAAGCTGCATTTTTTATTACTAGAGAGCTTGTCTGAACCATTTTCTAGCAATGAGAGTTGAAACACACAAAAGGGAGCCCTCAGATGATAGTGGGAAATGCAAGAGACAAACCAAGGTCTGGAATTCCCTACAGAAAGGGGGAATTTCAACTTTCATTGAAAGGCTCCATGGTGGCAAGTCGATGGTGACCAAAATGTTCGTAAAAAAATAGAATGAGGGTTGTGTGGTCATTGATGGGAGGAATTTCACTGTCACTGAGAAGTTCATCTCTAATGTCACTGGTATTCCCATTGTGGGTAATAAATTTTATAGGGACCAAAAAATATTAGACTCAATGGTCAATGATTTTGTGAAGGATGAGGATGAGAAGAAATCCATCACCAAAGTTGGTACTTACTACCAATCAAAAGGGATTAAAATGCTGTGGAGATTTTTCCTGAGGGATCTCATCTCTTACGTGATGCTGGATACTAGGTTTGATAGGCTAAGAACCTACCATTTTTTTGTTATGAACCACTTTAGACATGGTATTAAGGTTTATATCCCTTTCTACTTATACACTTCTATCAATGAAAATATTAGTGGCTATAGGGATAAGGACATTGATAATCCTACCCTTCATGAGGGCTTATTAATCTTGATTTATGAATATTTTAAATCCCAAATCATGGGGAAGGAAATGGTTGTTAATGAGGATAAAGTGGATGTTTCTAGCTTTGACTATGTCCCCTTAGACACAAGAGATGGTGTGGGTCTACATTCTAAGGATCAGGAGTATTGTGAAACAAAAAAGGAGATTCAGGGTTCTTCCTCCAAAAAGAGAACTACTACCTCTGTCAAAAAAGAAAAAGCAGTGATGCCCTCCAAAAAACATGATAGAATTGTTCTTTCTTCTGACAAGGAATACAAAAAAAATGAGGAAGGGATGAATACTTATGATGAGGAGGACGTCTCCAGTGGGAAATGCAAGAAGAAAAATGAACCTGCTATAGAGAGGATTTGGAACAAAAAATTCAAGAACAAGGGCAATAGCCTTGGATAGTTTTCTCTTGAGGATAGGGCCATGAGCCACAAGAATTCCCCCCCCTTTCCGCCCTCATCAGAAGTTCCAGGACTATCACCTAGATGAGCTTGATGAAAACTATGAGGAAGACCCTTCTCCCTAGTCTCCTCACCCCCATGATTCAGAGGATGTCAAGGATGTTGGAAATTTGGCTGAGGTATGTACATGAATGTTATCATTATGGAAACATATGTTCCCTATGTAGAGCACATAAGCTAGAAAGTAAGTATGGAAGGTCGCAGACTAAAATTGTCTAAGTATGAAACAATGATTTTGACAAGAGCACTCGATATAGTTTGTTTTGGCGACATTCGCTAGAGCATGATCAGAGTTTGCACAATTGAACATAGACTCTATGGTGTCCAAGGATACCCCATCTTAGTGCATAAAGGAGTATGGATAGTATGGACAAAGTTATGAATATTTTACCGATAACAGAGTACAGCCGACAATGCAATTTTGAAGACAGAACTAGTAAATGAATTAAGGGATTATTTTTCTTGTCAAAATAATGACTTAATATTATAAAGAGATGAAATTCTAGATGTTTACTCTTGGATAAAGATATGCAAGCTGACAAGAGAAATATATTATGTTTATATCTTGTATAAATGAAGATGTACCGAGCATACTTGAAATGTAGCATGTAATATATGTAAATTGTGATAGTAGCGAAAGTTGTTGATGCGAAGTTGTAAGCAGTACCATATTGTAATTAGTAAACATTTGTATTAATTGTTTGGGTAGTGAGATCATCTGGTAATTAGGTTTTGTATCTACAACTCCTAATAGGGTTGAGGCTTCTAACAAGGCCTATAGTCCCTTAACCAGGATTGATACACTATATGATTGTACCAGGCTCCTAACAGGGTCAACATCCTTAACTGGATATCTTTTGATTAGTGGATCTTTGTGGGTACCATCCCCACCAAGGTTTTCCCTTGGCCAGGGTTTCCTCAAGAACATATCATGTGTTATGAGTTCTTTACATTTACTATTATGTATACTATTTAGTTTCTTATGCTTTGCATGCACTAAAGTAATCTGTTATATCCATAAGTGGGCAAAAGTAAAATTTTGTGAAATCTTGATTCACCCCCCCTCTCAGTATTTCCTATTTCTAACAATTGGTATCAAAGCTTAGTTACTTAGAGAAGTAACATTCAAGGAAATCCTAGCAGCTTGAGTAAGATCTCTATGGATATGGATCAATTGCAAAAGAATCTTGAAGAAGCTCTTGAGCAAATTGATATGCTTACTGATGAAAGAAACACCTTGAAAAGGAAGTATGATGATGCAAAGAATCTTATTGACAAATTGAAAGGTAAGATAGAAGATCTGAAATCTGAGAAGGAATCTAAAATTCTTGTTGAAGATTGTGAAGATTTAGAAAAAGAAAATGTAATCCTTAAACATGAATTGAAGATAGAAAATCTGAAGCTTAGCTTGAAAGATGGAAATGACAATTTGAGATCTGAAAATGAAAGTTTAAAAAATGAAAATGAAGATCTGAAATCTAAACTTGGCAAGGTAACATCTGAATTTGATAAAGTCAAACTCCAGTATGATGAACTTGAGAAATACAACAAAATTGTGAAAGGTGAATTAACTCAATCTAAACAACAACTTGAAAGGCTATATTCAAATAGTGAAAAGATTGATAAGAAAGTATCCTATGGAAAGCCATTCTATGAGAAAACTAGTCTTGGATTTAACATATTGAAGATAGTTAGTGAAAGCAAGAAACCAGATCTAAATGAATGTGAAAGCAGTGAAGAAAAGAAGTTAGATGAGAATAAAAAAGAAGATGCACCAAAGCAAGAAGAATCACCAAAGCAAGAAGATGCACCAAAGCAAGAAGAATCATCCAAAGGTATGCAAAGAGAATTCAAAGGTAGATGTTTTGTTTGTAATACTATTGGTCATATGAAGAGAGATTGTACAGGTAAACAATTCAAACCTCTAAATGGTTATTTCTATAATTTTCATGGTTTTGGACATAGAGCTATTGAATTTAGAAGATCTAAATTTATTGAGAATAATTACAATAGAAGAATGCCTAGAAATACTAACAATGCAGATCAAAGATCAACTGAAGACATGAGAAGAGGAAATGGAATAGTATGTTTCAGATGCAACAAAATTGGACATATTGCTAGAAATTGTAGGACACAAATCAATCAGCAAATACCTAGATATGGAACCACTTTTCAGATATGTAACAAGATTGAACACATAGCAAGATTTTGTAGAATGAACAATGGAGGTTATCATCATAACCCTAACCCTAGAAATTATGCAAGAAGGAATGAAAATGCAGGAAACAAAGAGAAAGGTTGCTGTAGCAATGAAGATGACGTAAAATTTGTTAAAGGCATAGATCAAGGAGGTATATTCAGCATTGAAGGTAATTAGGAAGTTAATGTATCTGATGGTAAGAATGATTCTTTACCTAACCCTTCTTTAAGCACTTAAATTATGAAAATTTCTATAGTTTAGGAACATAGAATTAGTGTAGAGTTATATTTTGAATGAGTTAAGTTTTGCACAGTAAGATGAAGGTTTTTTATGTTATAATGATGCTATGGTTAAGTGCGTGAAAAGAAATATTGTGTTTTGTGAGGTCACAAAAAGATTTATGGCTGCAGGTTTACAGAATCAGCTTTTTGGCAGCAAAATTATTGGATGTGATGTCAGATTGAGTAAATGCTAAGTGTTAAAAGATTTAAATCAAAGTTATTATGACTATCAAGTGATTAGAAGTGATTTGGAAGTGAAGAAAGAAGTTTGGGAGTGATTTGCAGAAGTTTGAAGCGTCGATCTAGCAAAAGCCCTAATTTTGTGAATTTGAGGTATTTATTTGACTACGATCTTGAATCAGCTTAAGAAATCAGATATAATCATGGATGTGTCATTGATTCACAACATTAAGGATAAGAATAGACCTAGAAATAAGAATGATCTAGTTGAACCCTCAGAAAGAGATGCTAGTTTAGCCTTATCAGCCGTACCAGATGGAGTTCTTCATTTAGAGAATGTTAAAGGTTATCTTGGATGCAACTATGAAACCCTAAAGGAGTATGATTTTAATGGTGAATATAAGAAGTTGTACAACTTAGATATGTTAGTGAAATGAGGTTATGAACATCTAGAAAACAATGAAATCATTGAGTACTCTATGAAATATGAATTTGATGATGAGGAGTGTACTAAGATCATTTTGAGTAGGATTCATAATGGAAAATTTTGGTTAGAAGACAGAGTTATAGACATAACTGTAGACCTAATTCATGATGTGACTGGATTATCAAAAATTGGTGCAATTCCACTGAATGAGAAAAACATGAGAAAGATTGTGATTGAAAACCCGGTTCAGTATACAATGGCAGAGGTATAGTCATTAGTAAGATTAAGCAAGATGATGTAAAATACTTGTGTAAGATTTTGACAACAAAGTTCTGTGGAAGCTCTAGAGAAGATGATATGCCAAAAAGTATGGTACACATTGCTTATTTGATGTGTGTGGAGAAGAAGCCTATGGATTTGTGTGAAATTCTAAGAATACAGTTATTTGAGAATTTGGAGAAGATAAAGAAAGCTAAATACACTCACTTTAGATTTTCCTCATTGATTACTTACATGTTCTTCCACTTGTTAAGAAGTATTCCTTACACTATTGAATGGAATGATGGTGAGAATACTATGGCAAGAATCAATAAAGTCTACATGAAACATCTTATTGAGAAGGTTAATGATAGTGTAAAGTTAGTATTGAAAACTTTTCAGAACATTGTGGTAAATAGATCAAGAATTCCTCCATCCTTAGTTGAGAAATACAAAGATGATATATGTTTTATGGTTGATACTGATTTCACTTACATTGAGGCAATAGAACCTAGATATGAATTCATAGACCCTCTTGGCTATGAAATCTCTGAAATTGAAACAAAAGGTTATGTTAGTAGATTGTTGAAAAGTAAAGTTGATGCTCATAGCAATAGATTTGGAACATATGATGAAAACTTTGGTTCAACAAAGTCACTTAAGGAAGAGAAACAATCAAAGAAGAGAGTGGAGTCTACAATAAAGAAAATTCTAAAAGAATCAAGTATGAGTGAGCAGGAATTTGATATTGCAAAGAAGACTGCAGAAGCAATAAGGCAAAGTGAGATATTATCAGTCCCACCTTTGGCATCAAGTGCATAATCTATTCAAGTAAAGGTAAAGGTTGAAGAACCTAAGAAGGAACAAGGAATCCGTCAGACAGAGAAACCCTTTTCTTCAGCATCAAGCAAAAGAATGAAGGCAAGTGCTTCAAGACCGGGTAAAAGATAGAAAACAATTGTTCCACCAATACCTAGAAGAGTTGCAAAAATAAAAGATGATGAAGTGACAACAAATAAGAAATCATGGAAACCAAGGATAGAAAGAGTTAATAAAGATATAATGCAGCATCGAGACTTTACCAAAGTGAATAAATAATATGATTTATATGGATCCTCTGATAGATTGAATCTTGAGAATGCAATGGTTACACATATGATTTTGTCTAACAAGAAATTTGATACTATTCATGGAAAGATACCAGAAGATTTGTACAATAGACTTGTGAGAAGAAAGATGAGAGCACAAGAAGAAGATACCAAAATGAGAGAGAATGTGATTAGACAGCTCTGTGAGATAAGAAATGATGACCATCTTAAACGGATCCTCAAGCCACTTGAGACCCTATTGAGAACCAAAAGAAGAATTATACAAATAATGGGAGGATAATATGAGCAAGTAAAGACTGAAAATGACTAGGCAATTGTGCAAGTGCTAGCTAACTTGGTAGCAGGAAAAGATAGTAAAGATCAATCAGTTGGAGAACCAGCAGAGAAATAGAGTTCAGAACAAGCAGAGGCAGAAGCAGAGGTAGTTGAAGTTGAAGATATTCCCTCTTCTTCCATAAACATTGGCACAAAATCTATGGACATTGAAGGAACTAAAGTTACTTTAGATTCTGTTGGTGCGGTACTCAACAGTTTGGATAACATTGTTGACAATTTGGATTTGGGAGAGCAAGAAAGGACTATTGGAATAGAGACTACACCTACTAAAGTGCAAATGGAAACAAAGGCCCCTACACCTACTGGGAACACAAGAAGACATTAGTCTTACTCCTAAGACTGGAAAGGAGAAAGGAATAGAAACATTGATTGAAGATTTGAGCAAGGAAGTTGATGATGATGATCAAATAGAGTTGATCACCTCTTTAAACAAAATTATTGGAAAGAACAAGAAAGTTAAGAATTTGAAAGGTAGTTTGAAAGACTTGACTGAGAAGCTACAAAGTGTCATATCTAACAAAGTCTTTGATTCAGATCCACTTGAAATAGAAAAGATGGTAATTAAATCTTTTGATGTTGAATTCACCAATTTAACCGATATTGCTAAGGTTAAGGCTTAGGCAACTTATGAAGCTGAGATGTTGCAGAACATAAGTCTGAATATCAAGAATGACATTGACATCCTTGATAGACACATTAAGGACTTAAGGAAACATCTTGAGACTGGAAAGTGTTTGTACATTTAGTGTACAAAGTTTGAAAATATTTTAATTGAAGAAGAAAAGAAGATAAAGGAGAAGCAAGATGAGATTGCAGGAGAAACAAACTCTTTGGCTAGCCTAAACATAAAGATCAGAATAGTTGAGAATAAGATCAGAAAATTAAGTGATGAAATAAGGACTTTAAATGATGAGAAAAACAAGAAATCTATCAGAATAAACATCTTGAGAGAGCATGTCTCAATCAAGTTGACCATAATCGAAGAGAAGCTAGATGAATGTCTTACTACTAAGACAGCATTTTAGAAATTCAATTTTGAGTCCCTCCAAGCTTGTCAAATTGCAGCATACGGATTTAGTACTTTACTCAATGTAGCATAATCAATAGAGAAGGCATGGGAGAAAGATTTTGAGACTTGGAAGATAGATTTTGCAGATTGTGTTGCAAGCCTATTGGCTTTGCAATAAGACAGTAAGGTAAAAGTTTTGACACAATTTTTTGTATATCCCTTTCCACCCTTTATTTTGTCATTGTTGTCAAAGGGGGAGAGATACTTAGAAAATTGTCTATATATGATAAGGAAGGATACTCATAGGGGGAGTTCTATGGAGTATTATGAAGTGTTATAGATTATTGTATATATCTTGAGGAGATATAAGGATAGTATACTTATTTTATACTATGGCCACATTTTTTATGCAATTTTGAGATTTTTGACTTGTACACTTAGCCAATTTTCTCATATGTTGCCACCAATGACAAAGGGGGAGATTGTTAGAAATTTGGCTGAGGTATGTACATGAATGTTTTTATTATGGAAACATATGTTCCCTATGTAGAGCGCATAAGCTGGAAAGTAAGTATGGAAGGTTGTAGACTAAAATTGTCTAAGTATGAAACAATGATTTTGACAAGAGCACCTGATATAGCTTGTTTTGGTGACATTCACTAGAGCATGATCAGAGTTTTCACAATTGAACATAGACTCTATGGTGTCCAAGGATACCCCATCTTAGTGTGCAAAGGAGTATAGATAGTACAAACAAAGTTATGACTATTTTACTGATAACAGAGTATAGCCGACAGTGTAGTTTTGAAGATAGAACTAGTAAATGAATTAAGGGATTATTTTGCTTGTCAAAATAATGACTTAATATTATAAAGAGATGACATTCTAGATGTTTACTCTTGGATAAAGATATGCAAGCTGACAAGAGAAAGATATTATGTTTATATCTTGTATAAATGAACATGTACCAAGCATACTTGAAATGTAACATGTAATATATGTAAATTGTGATAGCAGCGAAAGTTGTTGATGCAAAGTTGTAAGCAGTACCATATTGTAATCAGTAAACATTTGTATTACTTTTTTGGGTAGTGAGCTCATCTAGTAATCAGGTTTTGTATCTACAACTCCTAACAGGGTTGAGGCTTCTAACAAGGCCTGTAGTCCCTTAACCAGGATTGATACACTATATGATTGTAACAGGCTCCTAACAGGGTCAACATCCTTAATCAGATATCTTTTGATTAGTGGATCTTTGTGGGTACCATCCCCACTAGGGTTTTCCCTTGGCCAAGGTTTCCTCAAGAACATATCATGTGTTATGAGTTCTTTACATTTATTGTTATGTATGCTATTTAGTTTCTTATGCTTTGCATGCACTAAAGTAATCTATTATATCCATAAGTGGGCAAAATTAAAAGTTTTTGAAATACTGATTCACCCCCCCTCCCCCCTCTCAGTATTTCCTATTTCTAACAAAGGACTAGTATAATGAAGAGTTTCATAGCAATGACTCTATCAAGGGTAAGAGAGTGTGGTGTAACTTCAATGTCAACACTGTGAAAATGGGGATAATCAGGGAAGTCATGAATCCCAAAGTTCTTGAGGGCAAGGATGGAAAGATTTAGCGGGAGGAGTTGATTGACTCAACTCTGGTGGTCCTTAGTGATAATACTAGGGAAATGGAGCTTAACCTTATCAATAACGCCAAAAACAACATGTTGGATAACTTTTGGTCAATCAAATGACTTTATCATGAACTAGGGGATCTCAAGAACAAAGTAAATGGGTCTGACATCAAGAATGGTAGCAAAGCAACTGAGGATTATCAGTGTTTGGAAACCAGGATTATCAAGATGGAGGAAAAAATACTGAGCCTTGCAGACACTCTCAAAGGCATCACAGAGTAGAGCTTAAACATCTGAAAGCCTCTAATGAGCATATCAAGCTGCTCATTGAGAAAATGGAAGAAAATCCAGGAGGGAAAGAAGAGAAGATCATAAAAGAGGACAAAGTGAAGAAGCCAGATGAAGGACCTGGTAAGAGGACTAGGTCCAGATCTAAGAAGAATAAGGAGCATGAAGAGTCCATGGACATCCACAAGTTAAAGGAGGATTCTCATAATATGGAGATCCTTGAGCCCAAAGTGGCTACCCTACTCAGGAACATCTCCTGAATGTTTTCCCTGGTTTTTTCTGCTTGCCTCTATGTGTAGTTTTCATTTTTTATTAGCTCAGTCTTTGTTTGGCTGTACTTTCATCCCTGCTTGTGGCTTGTTTGGTTCTTAGTTCATGTTGTTTTTTGGCTTGGACATATGTTTCTTTACTTTGATATGTATTGGATTTCAAGAACCCTGTAAAACTTGTTTTACGTAATAAAAAATAGTTCTACCATGCTGACATACTAAACCCTTGTAATCCCAAACTCAGAAGGAAAATTAATAGACAGATAATAGAATTTAACACAATAAACTAATTTGTAAATTTTATCACGAAATTAATTTACTCAATAATTACTAACATACTATATTTACATTTAAATCAATTCAATTCTAACCCTAATAGATCAATTTATAACATTAATGAAATAAATTGATTTTAGGAATTAAAATTACTAAGATAATATAATTTTATAGTCTAATTTAGAAATAAATTAATTGCCTGATTATAATAATCAAATACATCTTCAAAAAAATATGTCAGAAAAGACAAAAAAATAAATCACTTTAAATAAACAACCCAATTTAAACATAATAATTAATAAAAAAAATCATGCCTACTTAAATATACACATGTCAAAATAAACCATCTTAATTTTCTTAATCATTTTATGTTTTAATAATTTATTATTTTTAATATTAATTTAACATTTCTTAGTATTTTATATTTTATATAATTTAATATTAAAATAAAACAAAACACAAAATATGGGGGTACCCATGGGCCCTACCCCTGGCTATCCTCATTGAAGCCTAGGCCTATTGTGTGATGGCCATAGGGCTATTGTGTGGCAGCCTACAGGCTATCGTGTGATAGTCCAAAGGATTGCGAATGACAGCCTTTGGGTTGTCGCACGACAGTCCTATGGACTGCTGATGACAAATCTTAATGATGTTGTATCAACAAGGGAGGGAGGTTGGGGTAGCCCCCGCCTCCTCTCCCAACATAATTTGTTTTTAATAAATTTATTTATTATTTATTTAATTTTTTTTACAAAATGGTACCACTAATTAACTTTACCAAAAAAATAGAGAGCATATATATATATATATATATATATATATATATATATATATATATATATATATATATATATATATATATATATATATATATATATATATATATATATATATATATATATATATATATATATATATATATATATATATATATATTAAATTGAAGACATAGGTATGTAATAAATACTAACATATGTATAAATTTTAATAGCAAAGATAAGAATATATTATTATTCTTTTTTATAACATAAAATTTGTAACCATATATTTATTTTTCTTTTATAGATAAATAAAAAACCTCAAATGCACAGATCTATCTGGGTATTTTCTAAATTTGTTTTATAAGGTTTAATTGAGACTTTATTTTCAAATCTAATGTCAAATCTAAGTTTTCTCCAAATAAAACTATTGTAAAATTGAACCTAGGGTTTTCAGACAAACTATTCTTTCACAAAATTTCAACAATCATTAAATCTAATTTTTATCAATTCCATATATTCAAACCCTAATTGAAATCAAGAAAAAATTAAACCAAGAATTGCATGCATACCAAAATTTCCTACAATCAAATTCTAGAAACTCAACATGAAGAGAAATCTCATGAACAATCCAAAACATCCAGATCTAACAAGCATGAAGAAAAAAATCCTTCGAAAATTACAAAAATACAATCACAAGGGTTACTAAACCCCACCTCAAACACCAAATAGATAAATTTGACGATGACCAAAAATGAAGACAAATCCAAGCTTTCAGAAATTATTGCCAAATTGAAATCCTTCACCCAAAATTCTCTAAACCTGTGTGTTGAGAATAATGGTGAAACCTTCACAATATAGGAAATTGAATCCCACATGCAAAGGTTGGAACTCAACTCCACTCACAGCCTTGTGTCCTATTAGAAAGTAAAGATCCCCAAGATAAGTGAGAGGTGGGGGGTGAATTAGTTATCTGATAATTTATCCATTCAACAGCTTTAAACAATATAATCAATATACTGATCAACCATAGAAAGATAATCATACACAATTGCACAATAACACAAGATATGTTAACTAGGGAACCTCTTGAAAAGAGTAAACCCCGGTGGGAATGATGCCCACAAAATGATGCACTAATATGAAAGTTCCTTATTAGAGGATGGACCTTGTTAGGAGTCTTATGAAATACATTCAGTACATATAAATCCTTGTTAGGAGATTTTGAATCCCTGTTAAAAGATTCTAACCCGGTTAAGAGTTTATGGAAGACAGAAGGACCCACTGCCCAAACAACTTCAAGGCAAGATCTCTGAACCCACTGTCCAAAAGATCTTAGAATTATTCAATAGAATAATATGAAATATATTACCTCCTTCACACTGTGCCAAAACTGCACTCTCTACTACACAAGATCACAATTCCAGATCTCTGTACTCACAAGTCTTCCTTCATCACTGAATTAGCTCTTTTCTTCACTTCATGCATATATTCGAATCTCAATATTCATAGTACACATTATAATAAGGAAAAAATTCCTTCTTATATACCAAACTCAAATAATTACAAATGAGTTGGTCCTCAATTACAAAATAATAAATTCTACACGCTACACACAGAATTCACATAAAACTGTCAGCTTCCAGTTACTGTAACTTTCTCCAAACATATCCTCAAAGTTTGTGCTATGAACCACATCATCATTAATGAGTCTCCAACATCCCTTTAACTATGCAAAATCAGATTCCATCCCAGCTAAGAGATATCCTCCGATTTTTGAACATCGCTACACAGAAACACTGTCTAAACACTACTTTCACCAAAATGATCATAACTCTTACAAATGAATGAATTTATTTTTGCGCTATTACCATAGGTTAATAACACACCAAAGAACATACCATCAACTACACAAAATCCAATCTACAATAAAACATGTGCGCAAAACAAAACTATACCTGCTTTCCTGCTAATATCTAGAATATCACTGTGTTGACATCAATGACAATCCAAGTCATGAATGCAACAAAAACTGCTACAGAATGACTGCCAAAACACTTTTCATTCATTCCTAACAATCTCCCCCATTGGCATTGATGGAAACATAGATGAAAAACATCCAATGTTCCAAAAATTCAATATTGCAACATCACTGCAAAATATTAAATTAAATCTTGCTTCATTTTCCTATTCAGCTCTCTCATACAATCCACAATGTTTTTCATGTATATCTCTCCCCCATTGACATCAATGATAGAAATTCTATCACTAAGTCAACAACAACTTAATGTCAAAAGACACTTTTTAGAAGAATACAATAACAAGAGTCCTCATGACTTAGCTCATAAACTCCCCCATAGAGGAAGTTCCAACATCCAATCCAGAAGAAAGATAGGGCTCATATACCACTGGATGGATGCAATCATCTGCATCAATTCTCAAAAATAGGTTGGGGCATAACCCCAAGCATACCTCTCAGATACACAAATGTATCCTTAGGTAAAGGCTTTGTAAATATATCTGCTATCTGCTCCTTTGTACTTATGTACTCCAATCTTACTTCTTTTTCTGTAACTTTCTCTCTTACGACATGATACTTGATCTCAATATGTTTAGTCTTAGAATGTAAAATAGGATTTTTTGACATACTCACTGTACTGATGTTATCACAATGTATAACAACAAGCTCATCAAACTTTATTCCAATAGCTTTCAACATCTACTTCATCCAAATAATCTGATTACAATTATTTTCTGCTACAACATATTCTACTTTTGCTGTGCTTTGTGAAGTACAATTCTGCTTCTTACTTAGCCAAGAGACCAATTTACCTCCAAGAAGAAAGGCTCCACCACTGGTGCATTTCTTGTCATCAATGTTGCCTCTCCAATCTGCATCAGTATAGGCACATAAGGTAAAATCATCAGAATTCTCATACCATAATCCATAATCCATTGTTCCTTTTAGATATCTCAGTATCCTCTTTACTGCTGCATAATGTGATTCTCTAGGTTCTGCTTGAAATCTTGCTACAATCCCCACTGAATGTGCTATATCAGGTCTTGTATGTGTCAAGTACTGCAATCCTCCAATCATAGATCTGTACTTTTTCTGCTCAACTGCTGGTGTCTCATCTTTGCTAGATAACTTATGTCCAGTTACCATAGGTGTTCCAACAGGTTTAGAATCTTCCATTCCAAATCTTTTCAATAATTCATTTAAATACTTAGTCTGACTTACAAATATACCTTCCTTGCTTTGTGTTATCTGTAATCCCAAAAAATATTTCATTTCTCCAATCATGCTCATCTCAAATTCAGTCTTCATTTCATCTGCAAATTTGTCACTAGCTTCATCTTCTCCTCCAAAGATAATATCATCAACAAATATAACTATAACCAACAAACCATTCTCAATTTATTTTGTGTATAAGTTACTATCTGCTGTTCCTTTTATAAATCCCAATTTCAATAAATACTTATCCAATCTTGCATACCAGGTTTTAGGTGCTTGTTTTAATCCATATAAAGCTTTCTTTAACTTACATACCATATCTCCTTCTTGTGTCAAAGGAAAACCTTTAGGCTGCTCAATGTAGACTTCTTCTTCCAATTCACCATTCAAAAATGCTGACTTCACATCCATCTGATGCACTCTAAATTTCTTGTAAGTTACATATGCTAGAAACATTCTCACTACTTCAAGTCTGGCCATAGGTACAAAAGTTTCTTCATAGTCAATTCCTTCTTGTTGTGAATATCCTTTACATACCAATCTTGCTTTGTTTCTTATCACTTTTCCTTGTTCATTCATCTTGTTTCTGAATACCCACTTTGTTCCAATCACATTCTTGTCTTTAGGTCTAGGGACCAATTCCCATGTCTTTTTTTTTTCAATCTACTCTAGTTCTTCTTTCATAGCATTGATCCAACGTTCATCTTCACAAGCTTCATTAGTAGTCTTAGGTTCAATTTGAGAAATCAAACATAAATGTACCTTATTTTGAGTCAAAACTCCTCTATCTAAACTTCCAATAACTTGCTCAACAGGGTGATGTCTTGAAGTATACCTGTTAGGTGTCATAGTTACTGATATTGTTCCGACTGTAGATTCTTCTCTGCTTTCTTCTCTATTTTCTTCTCTATTTTCTTCTCTGTCTTCTTCAGTATGACTTTCATTCAGCAAATCACTATTAGTTTCAAAAAATAATTCTGCATTTTCAATGTTAGGCTGAGGTTGTGCTTCTCCATTAGATTCATAATCAAGCATTCTTTCCTAAATTTTAAACTTCTCATCAACTTTTACATTTGCACTTTCAACAATAGTCTTAGTTCTTTTGTTATAACATCCATATGCTTTTCTTTTTAAAGAATATCCAAGAAATATTCCTTCATCACTTCTAGGATCAAACTTTCCTATATCATCATCTCTATTAATATAACATTTACTTCCAAAAATTCTAAAATACTTAACTGAGGGTGTATGTCCAAACCATAATTCATAAGGTGTCTTGTTTGTATTTGCTCTGATTTGTACTCTGTTCATAGTGTATACTGTTGTGTTCACTGCTTCTCTCCAAAAAATTTTAGCCAAATCATTTTCAAACAACATAGCTCTTGCTGCTTCATTTATTGACTTGTTCCTTCTTTCTGCAATACCATTTTGTTCTGGTGTTCTAGGGGCTAAAAGTTGTTGCTTAATACCATTCATTTCACAAAAAGTGTTAAACTCTCTAGATGTAAATTCACCACCTCTATCAGATCTTAGACACTTAATCTTCATTCCAGATTCATTCTCAATTTTGCTTTTCATGATCTTAAATTTATCAAATGCTTCAGATTTTTCTTTCAAAAATGCAATCCACATCATTCTTGTAAAATCATCAACAAGAATCATAAAATACCTTTCACCATAGAATCCTCTAGTCCTAGTAGGACCACTCAAGTCTGTATGAACAATCTCCAGCTTCTCTGTCGATGTGAACTTCTTATTGGGAAATGAACTCCTTTTCTAATTTTCCATCATACATTATTTTCAAATCATGTTAGTAGGTTTCATAATTCTAGGTAAATCTCTTACCGCATGTGTAGTGCTCACCTTGACAATATTATCAAATTTTATATGACAAAACCTTTTATGCCATAACCAACTATCATCAATCCTAGTTATCAAACACGTCATCTCAGTAGGATTCAACTAAAATACATTACCTCTGGTTCTGGATCCTTTTCCAATCAAATTTCCATCTTTATCTTTTATCACACAAGTTTTCTCAGAAAACCAAATTTGATAACCCTTATCAGCCAATTGTCCAACACTTAGTAGATTATGTCTTAGTCCATCAACAAAGTAAACATCATCAGTGTTAGTCTTTCCATCAAGAGTAATAGATCCTATACCCTTAATCAAATAAGGTGCATTGTTACCAACCCTAACAATTCCTCCATCATAATTATCTAACTTAACAAACTTTCTTTTATCTCCAGTCATATGATGTGAACAACCACTGTCTATAATCCAATCAGATTTCTTTTCAACTTGTGAAACTAATGCTTTTTCTTCCCTTTTATCAGATTCAAAACTTTCTTCTTTAATCACTAAAAATCCTATTTCCTCAAAGTTATCATTATCACTGTCACTTAAATGTTTTTCAATTCCTACTTCAAAATCTTCATCATTTGCATAATAACATTCTTTAGATCTCCTAGGTTTAAAGTTGCTTCTGTACTTCTTAACTCTTTTAGGACATTTAGATGCAAAATGACCATATTCTTTACAAGTCCAACATTTAAAGATTTTCTTACCATCTGGTTCTCTTTTTACAAGTAATGCAATACCTTCTTCAATCTTCTTATCTTCCTCAGATCTGCTATTGCTGGCATAATCTCCATTCACACTAGTTCTTCTTGTAGGTCTAATGCTAAGAGCACTGAATGTTGTTTCCATTCTAGGTAGCTCTCCTGATAATCTCAAGTTCATCTCTGTTGTTTCTAATCTTCCAAGAAGTGTCTCTCTCGAAAAGTTTGATGTACAAGGTATCACTTGTTCAATCATCTGTGTTGTTTGCTTGAATACTGGTGTCAAAGTTCTCAGAATTTTCCATATCACTTCATTCTCTATCTTATCACCTCCACAAGACTTTATTCTTGTCACAATCTCAGACATCCTACCAATATAACTTCTAATAGATTCATCTTCCATCATTCTGATATCTTCAAATGCACAAATCCAATTATGTAATCTAGCCTTCTTTGTATGTTCATCACCTTCAAAAGTAGAATGTAAAGCTTTCCAAATTGCATGAGATGTTTTTAAACATCTTACCTGACTATATTCATTCTCCGGTAGTGCTGATAAAAGTGCTTCTCTTGCAAGTATGTTACATATGAATAGATCTAGTTCATCTTTAGTTCCTACCTCTAGATTATCTTCCTCAATGATAGTCTTCTCATTCTTTGTAATCAACCAATAACTTGGTCCTAAACACAATAGATGTGTCTTCATCTTTTCTTTCCAGCTGTCAAAATTTACTCCATCAAACTTAGGGCTTTCTTTTCTGAAATTTTCCATGGATCTCCTTAAGTTGTTAAACTTTTCTTTCAAGGACCTGCCGCTCTGATACCAATTGTTAGAAAGTAAAGATCCCCAAGATAACTAAGAGGGGGGGGGTGAATTAGTTATCTAATAATTTATCCATTCAACAGCTTTAAACAATATAATCAATGTACTGATCAACCATAGAAAGATAATCATACACAATTGCACAATAACACAAGATATTTTAACTAGGGAACCTCTTGAAAAGAGTAAACCCCGGTGGGAATGATGCCCACAAAATGATGCACTAATATGAAAGTTCCTTGTTAGAGGATGGACCCTATTAGGAGTCTTATGAAATACATTCAGTACATATAAATCCTTGTTAGGAGATTTTGAATCCCTGTTAAAAGATTCTAACCCGGTTAAGAGTTTATGGAAGACAGAAGGACCCACTGCCCAAACAACTTCAAGGCAAGATCTCTGAACCCACTGTCCAAAAGATCTTAGAATTATTCAATAGAATAATATGAAATATATTACCTCCTTCACACTATGCCAAAACTGCACTCTCTGCTACACAAGATCACAATTCCAGATCTCTATACTCACAAGTCTTCCTTCATCACTGAATTAGCTCTTTTCTTCACTTCATGCATATATTCACATCTCACTCTTCATAGTAAACATTAAAATAAGGAAAAAATTCTTTCTTATATACCAAACTCAAATAATTACAAATGAGTCGGTCCTCAATTATAAAATAATAAATTCTACACGCTACACACAGAATTCACATAAAACTGTCGGCTTCCAGTTACTGTAACTTTCTCCAAACATATCCTCAAAGTTTGTGCTATGAACCACATCATCATTAATGAGTCTCCAACATCCCTTTAACTGCGCAAAATCAGATTCCATCCCAGCTAAGAGATATCCTCCGATTTCTGAACATCGCTACATAGAAACACTGTCTAAACATTGCTTTCACCAAAATGCTCATAACTCTTACAAATGAATGAATTTCTTTCTGCGCTATTAACCATAGGTTAATAACACACCAAAGAACATACCATCAACTACACAAAATCCAATCTACAATAAAACATGTGCACAAAACAAAATTGTACCTACTTTCCTGCTAATATCTAGAATATCACTGTGTTGACATCAATGACAATCCAAGTCATGAATGCAACAACAACTGCTACAGAATGACTACCAAAACACTTTGCATTCATTCCTAACATGTCCATCAATTCCTAAATTCCTCTAATAAAAGTTTTGAACTCAAGTCTAATTTTCTAATTTCTTCTTGTTAACCCATTTAACTCAAAATTGACTAATTCTTTTTATTTTATTTATTTTAATTTTGATTGTGCAACTTAATGCATTTCAATTAAATAAAATACTAACATTTAGTCTACTATTATTTTCTGCATGTTATTTAATTTTTTAATTAATAAATACCTTTTTATTAGAAAAGTTAAATTTACAAATAATTAAATCTAAAGTGAATGTATTTAATTAATTTTAATTAATTAAATATCTCTATTTTCAAAATAAGCCTTTTAATTAAAAATTATAAAATTTAATAAATGGATTTAATTAATTTCTATTAATTAAATAGTCACATTTTATGAGCTTTAACATTTTCATAAAACATTTTATTGAAAAATGGCTTGCTCCTGCACATGCATGATAAGTGTCCTGCTCAGATTTTGAGCCAGCATTCTGACGCATCTAAATGTTCTCAAGCATTTTCTTCCTTTTGTTTTGGATCTACTTCAATCCCATTCTCTAGAGGTGTGAGCTTTTATGGTTTCAAGGGTTTTAGGTTTTTTTTCCTCCCCAAAACTCCATACCTCTACCTTCTTTCAGAGAAATGCAGGTATCTTTATGGTTAATAAATTAATGATCAGTTTGCTTTCTTTGCTAAAATGAAATATGCTAGGGTGTTTCCTTTTTATCCATCATTTTCTAAAAATAAATATGTTGATTGGAATAAGGAAAAACAAAACAATTCTTCCCTGATAATCAACCCTTCTGAGCATAGTATGCCTCTAAATCTTGCCATGGCTCTGGAATCGCTTCAAGTTACTAAACCTATTTCTCCTAAGAGAAACCCTAATCCTTGGATAGAGGTAAGAGCTAGGAAACAACTTAGAAAGAAGAAGACCATGTCTCTGATAGGGCATCCATACTATAACCATCCTTTAGTACCTCTCTCTACAGAGATAGATTTTCTCCTTTGTGAAGATGGGAATTAGAATAGAGGCTCTTTGATAAAAATGACTTACCTCCTATCCCCTCCCCATTGATACCAAATTACTCTCCTCCTCATCACAGACCAAAATTGGATATCTCCTTTAATTCATTGTCGACTATTGAGGATAGGGTCATCCTTAATATCCTTGATGATTCTATAGACAACAAGTTGGAAATACGAAAATCGTTAGGGATCTTTTTAAGATGCAATGGATATGGGGTACCATCTTCAAAAATTGAAAAATGGTTAAAGGAAAAACTCCCCAATTAGGTAAGTACTGCATTACTTTCAGAGGAATTCATTTTTGTAGAATGTAAAAATCAGCTATTAAAAATTAGTCTTTTAAATAGAGGATTCCCTAACTTTAATAATATTATCTTCTCAACTTTAGAATGGTCTCCTCCTTTTAGTCCAAGTAATCTATCCAAATTTCTAGTAGAAAGGGTGGTCCAACTCCTGGACCTTCCTATCGAATTAAGAAATGAAGACCATCTTAGGAAAATGGGTAACTTATTAAGAAAATTTATGGGTTTTGTAGATTATGAACCTAAACAATCAGAGAATTTTATAATTATCCAAATGAATATAAAAACTAAATCCTTAAAAAAAATTATCACTAGGAGTAAAAAAAAAAACTCCACAATCTCTCCTATCCTCATTCCCAAAATTATAGAGGCTGAGGAGGAAGATCCAGAACCTTATAATAGGCCCAATCTTGCTATGACATATGTAGGGAATATAGTTAATAAGTATCTTGGAAAGTCAATTTTTTTCTTTATAATATAGGGGGTTTTTCTATTAAAGATTCCTTGAACCCTTGTATGGAAGCATTAGAAGAAGGAGAAATTAGGAAAATTATTAACCCCTCTGCATCTCCAAAACCCAAGGAGAAACCCATGATAATAGCTAATGATATAGATCTAGGACTCGAGTGAACCCACAATAGTGGGTTACACTTTTGTGGAGGAACGAATTCAGCCCAAAAATCCTTACTCACTTTTGATAGAAACTATGACATACTTTCAATTGTAAGTACAAAAGTTACGATCGAAAGTCCTTAGACAAGTCACTTTCGATTGAAAGTCTTATGTCACTTTCTATCGAAAGTAAATATAAGACTTTCGATCGAAAGTCCTTAGCATATGAATTTCGATCAAAACTACCAAATTAGGTTTAACTTGGTGTAAATAAAATCACTGAAAGTGACTTTCACTATCACTTTCGGTGATAGTGAAACTCATGGACCCAAGGCTTCTGAATTTGCAAACGTCATTTTCAGGTTTTTTCATATTTCATTTTTTATTATTTGAAGTTTTTGATATATGGATTTAGTATATATGCATATATACATGTGTATATGTATGTATATATGCATATAAACATTTATATATGCATGTATACATGTGTATATATGCATATATACATGCATATATACATGTATATATACATGTATATATGTTATATATATGCATATATACATGTATAGATGCATGTATACATGTATAGATGCATGTATATATTATATATAGATTTTCCATTATTTGGAGTTTTTGATATATAAATAAATTAGTATATATGTACATGTACATAAATGCATGTATATATGTACATGTATATGCATGTATATATGTATATATATGTATATATACATATATACATATGCATGTATACATGTATATATATGTATATATACATATATACATATGCATGTATACATGTATATATATATATATATATATATATATATATATATACATATATATATATATATATATATATGTATGTATATATACATGTATACACATGTATAAATATAGATTTTTCATTATTTGAAGTTTTTGGTACATAGATTTAGTATATATACGTGTATGTATATGTATGTACATGTGTATATATGCATATATACATGTATGTATACATGCATATATACATGTATATATGCATGTATACATGTGTATATATGCACATATATATATATGTATATATATATATATATATATATGTATGTATATATATATATATATGTATGTATGTATATATATATATATATGTATGTATGTATATATATATATATATGTATGTATATATATATATATATATATATATATATATATATATATATATATATATATGTATGTATGTATATATATATATATATATGTATGTATATATATATATATATATATATATATATATATATATATATATTTCATACATACATGTGTACATGTGTATATATATGTGCATGTGTATGTATATATGCACGTGTACACATGTGTATGTGTACATGTATATATATGCACCTGTATGTATGTTTGTACATACATGTGTACAATACATGTTTATTTACATTTAAATGTAATTTATGTAATTGATTTTACTTTCAAATAATGTAGTGAAATGTGCATACTTTAATTTTATTTTTAATTAAATTAGGAAAACATACATATATGTAGACTTTATTTGACAGTAAAAAAAATCTTTCAAGTACATACATATTCTAGATCTATGAGACATATTATTGCACATCACACATGGCAGATGCATTGATTCCCCCTGTAGAACTATTTTCACACACTAATAGAGAGATTGAATGGTTGCAAGAATCCATAAATAATCCATCTAGCTCTAGTGTCTATAAGAGCACATGTCAATCCATTCTTACTAGCTTGATTAGCATTAGGGATGACATTCATGGTACCACTCCATATGCCCCTGATATTATAGAGGCCATACTTGAGAGGAAGAGACAAGAGGTTGGTTCTCATCTTTCTCTTAAGGAGGTATAAGCTTTAGTGCCTAAAGTGACCCTAAAAAGGGAATTTTTCCCATCTTATGTAGATAAAAATTATGTGAAGGGGTATCAGGTTATCAGGTGTGAGGATCCTACTATATCACCATTGATATACCCATGATTTCTAGCTGCCCGTGGTCATTATTTGAATAACAACTAGATTCCATTGTACTTTGCACAATAGATTTTTGCTAAGGTTCATTTAGGGAGAGCTATTAATTACACTGATTTGCCAGCACATCTAGGATAGGGGCATGACAGACTTGCTGATAGAGATGCTTTTCATTGAACTAATCGACAGAGGCCAGTACACAGGGCCATTGTTGGTCAAAGGGCACCTGCTATAGCTCCTTCATTGGGTTCTGTTGTAGATGAAGTTATTCATAGCACCCATCTTTGAGTTGTGATTGATAGTGTGGGGGACATTGCAGCATCTACCACATACATATCTAGTGATCAAGTTGGTTAGTGCCTGATGTCTCGATGACACTCTAGATCATCAGGTGGAGCATCCTCTAGCAGGACTGCACATGACATGTACAGTGCAGCAGGCATCCCTTCACTTTCTAGGCTGGAGGGACTTACAAGAGAGATGACATGTGTCACATTGACCAGTTTTTCTGAGGATCTATTGGATGCATATACATTTATAGCAGCAGAGCATGATATCCCCATATCAAAGGCTAGATCTCATGTGGGTATTGTCAGATACACTCAGCCACATCCTTCTCACCTAGACCGTGGCCATGGTGGTAGTGCTAGTGAGGATCCACCTACTGACCACTCTATTTCTACACAGGGAGAGTCACAACATATAGACCCTTTAGTCAGTGCAGGGCATTAGTTCTCTTATGTTTTCCTTGATGATGTTGAGTTCAACATGACCACTACGGGTTATCTAGATTTATTGACACATGATGATATGACTTCCATGCCATCTCATTTGGTTAGTCCATTAAATTCATCATTAGAGAGGCATGTGTGGTATATTCATGTTGTAGATGCAGAGTTGAGCTTGGACTAGACACAACAAAGTCTTGATACCTTGGTTGATAGGATTGAGGCCAGGGAATCTAAGTACTATCGATTTCCACCACCTACACAGGTATAAATCAGATTATATACATGTATTTAATGTTACAATTTAACTTAATTTATTTTCAAATTTTCAATCAATTGATTTATATATATATGTACATGCATGTATATATATGATATATATTTTTTGTCTACCTGGATATGCCTCTTATTACTCCTTCTTTGGGTACTGATCATGTACATCATCGGGACTCACTCGATGATGACATCAGTAGTGGACAGGTGAGTTTTTCATTTATTATATTTGTATACACACTTTATAACATGTTTTCTTGTACAATATTTTAAATCAAACTTAAGATCTGTGTACAATGTTTATATATTAATTTATATATCTCTTTCTTTGTAGGGATATGCACATCCTTCACCACATGATAGTCACTCTGGGTGTGACCACTTAGTGAGGAGTCGTCATGATGAGTCCTAGGCAATTTCATATTTGATCTAGACATATTTCATATTACATATATATTCACATGTGTTTGATGAATTGTATTTCATTTCTAGACTCTTTTGATAGAATGTTTGACACATGATTGATCCATATGTTTCATAATTACAGTACTTGATCTACACATGATTGATGTTTCATGCATGTTATATATGTGTGTGTGTGTGTGTGTATATATATATATATATATATATATATATATATATATGTATATATATATATATGTATATATATATATATATGTATATATATATATATATATGTATATATATATATATATGTATATATATATATATATATATGTATATATATATATATGTATATATATATATATATATGTATATATATATATATATGTATTTATGTATGTATGTATGTATGTATATATATATGTATATGTATATATATATATGTATATATATATGTATATACATATATATATATGTACATACATACATACATACATACATACATACATACATACATACATACATACATACATACATACATACATACATACATATATATATATATATATATATATATATATATATATATATATATATATATATATATATATATATATATATATATATATATATATATATACTTTCACTCTAGATACGTGTGCATGTGTGATGAGCTTGTACATACATGTTTGATTCTTCATGAGTTCATGTGATTTCAAAATTATAAATGTAAATTTTCAATACTTTCAATAGATTACATACATATGTTTAATTTAAATTTGATTACATACATGAATGATGTAACTTGATTTCAATAGATTACATGTACATGAATGATGTTTGATTTCAATAGATTACATACATGAATGATGTTTGAATTCAATAGATTACATACATGAATGATTTTTGATTGTACATGTTTATGAAATTTATGAATGATGTAAATTTGACACATGTGAGCTATATAATTGAGTGTTAGAAATAGGGAATACTGAGAGGGGGGGGGGGGGTTGGGTGAATCAGTATTCTAAAATTTTTATCTTTTGCCCAATTATGGATATAACGGATTATCTTTATACATGCATAACATAATAAGCTAAACAACATGCATAACAATAAAGAACTCATAACACATTATTTGTTCTCAAGGAAAACTTGGCCAAGGGAAAACCCTGGTGGGGATGGTACACACAAAGATCTAGTAATCAAAAGTATCCTATTAAGGATGTTGACCCTATTAGGAGTCTATTACAAGCATATATTGTATCAGTCCTAATTAAGGGACTATAGGCCTTGTTAGAAGCCTCAACCCTATTAGGAGTTGTAGTACAAAATGTGATTACCAGATGAGCCCACTGCCCAAACAAGTACTGTACAATATACATTGATTAAAAAATAGGTTTAAGTTACATAACCTTATACTTCTTGCATCAATATCACTTCACTACTCTTTCACTATCACTATTACATATGCTTCATCTACTTCGCATCATATTACTTGCTGCTTGTTATAATTACTTCTCTTTCTATAATTACAATTACATTTATATTTATACCAATAGCTCTAACAAAGAGTTAACATCTAGGATGTCATCCCTTTATATTGTTAAGTCATTATTTTGATAAACAAAATAATCCCTTAACTCTTTACTAGTTCTATCTTCATATTCTGTCCTATCGGGTTTACATTGTCTTCAATAAAACTGTCATAACTTCTTCTGTACATGTTGTACTAACTTGCACTCTAAGATGGGTGATCAATAGACATCATAGATTCTATGTTCAAGTGTGCAAGCATTGAACTTACTCCAGTAGATTTTGCAAATAAAAACTGTATCCAGGTTCACTGGTAAAACAATGTCTCACATAGACAAATTTGCAATGCGCTCTGTCATACTTGCTTTTTGACTTTTACAATCTTCATGAGGATCATATGTTTCCATAATGACAACATCTATGCAATCAACTCAGCCAAATTGCCAACAATCTCCCCCTTTGTCATTGGTGGCAACATATGAGAAAATTGGCTAAGTGTACAACTCAAAAATCTCAAATTTGTTCAAAACTGTGGCCATAGTATAAAATACATACTATCCTTATAACTCCTCAAAAATTATTTCCTCTAATATATTACTCCCCCTAAGAGCAACAACCCTTATCATATATTATCAATTTTCTTCTATATATCTCTCCCCCTTTGGCAACAATGACAAAATGAGGTAGGGAGGGTCACAAAATTGTATCACAAAAAGATTATACCTTAATTTATTTATTGCGAAGCTAGTAGGCTTGCAACACAATCTGCAAAATCTGTCTTCATGGGTTCTATCTCCTTCTTCCATGCTTTCTTAATGGAATCTACCACATTGAGTAGTGCGCTTAGTCCATAAGAAGCAATTTCACATGCTTGGAGGTTTTCAAAGTTAAATTTATGAAAATATGTCTTTGCTGAAAGACAATATTCCAGCTGTTCTTCAATTATGCTCAACTTCATAGAAACATGCTCTCTCAAAAGAGTATATCTTCTGAGTTTCTTATCTTTCTCATCTTGTACAATTCTTATTTCATCATACAGTTTTCTAATTTTCTTCTCAACATTACAGACCTTCTCATTAGGGTTAGATAGAAGGTTTGTTTCATTTAGAATCTCTGCTTCCTTCAATTTTATCTTCTAATCTTCCTCAATTGTTAAAGTCTCTGATTTTGATTTTGTATGCTGTATGTACAAATATTTTCTTGTTTCCAAATGTTTCCTTAAATCCTTGATACAGATATCAAGAGTATTGATATCATTGTTGATGTACTAACTGATGTTCAAAAGCATTCTAGACTCATAATTTTCTTGTGCTTTCACTTTTGCAATATCAGCTAGGTGTGTGAATTCATTATCAAATGTACTCATTACCTTCTTTGCCTCCTCCATAGGATCTACTTCTAAAATTTGTGTGGTCACAATACTTTGTAACTTCTCTGTTAGTTCCTTCAAACATCCTTCAAGACTCTTCACCTTCTTATTCTTACCAATTATTTTGTTTAAGGATGAAATCAGTTCCAACTAATCATCATCATCCACTTCTTTTCCCAAATGCTCAATCATAGAGCCAATTTGAGTCTTCTTTCCAGTCTCAAGAGTAAGACTGATATCTTCTTTGGTGGGAAGGGGAACTTGTTCTTCTACAACTGGTGGTTCCATAACAATGGTCTATGTCATCTCTTCTTCTTGTGCAGCTTCCTATTCTTCAAAGGCCGAATTGTCAACAATGTTCTCCAAATTCTTGAATACATTCTCATTAGTATCCAAGGTAATTTGTGTACCTTCCACATTCATTGTTTCATCTTCAATATTAATAGCTGGAGAAGAGGGAATGTCCTCTTGTACTTTCTCACCTACTTGCTCTACTACAACTGATTATTCTCTAACATACTCTGCCATAACTTTGATAATTTCTTATTCAATCTCAGAATTTACTTCTTCATACCTGCCTCCCATAATTTGAATTGTTCTCCTTTTGGTTCTTAGATGGGTGCTAAGGGCCTTCATAATCTAGTTGAAATGAGCTTCATCTCTTATCTCACAAAGCTTCCTCACAAGATTTTCTCTGATAGTTGTCTCTTCATTTGATGCTCTCTTCTTTCTATTAAGAAGTTTGTTATAAAGATCATCAGGTATTTGTCCTTGAATAGTATCAAACTTCTTGCCAGTCAAGATCATATGCTTCACAACTGCATTCTCTAGATTAAGTCTATCAGTATAATCATAAAGATCATAATATTTTTTCATTCTTGCAAAGTCACTATTCTCAATAATCTGCTCATTAAGCTTTTCAACTTTTGGTTTCCAAGCTTTCTTCTTTATAGTGACATCATCGTTAACCTCTATAATCTTTCTTGGAATAGGTTGTACTAGAGTTTTATGACTCTTTCCTAGTCCAGTGGAACTCTCCTTAACTCTTTTGCTAGGTGTGGAGTAAGTGGATCTAGTAGACATCTTTGTTTCTATGTCCTTCTCAGGTACTTCCACTTTCACCTTTACTTGTGGTTCTTCCTATGGCACTGCAATTCATGATAAAGGAGGGATAGACAAAACTTCCTTTTGTCCACTCTCTTTGATTCCTACTATTGTCTGCTTTTCTACCAAAAAGTCTCTCTCTATCATGCCTGTATCCTTTAAGATTTTCTTAATGGTGCTCTCAACTCTCTTCTTAGACTGCTTTTCTTCAATTAGAATATTTGCGGAGTTGAAGTTCTCCTCAAAAGTTCCAAGCTTGTTACACTGAGTGTCCAACTTACACTTCAGTAGTCTGCTAACATACTCTTCATCTTCTACCTCAGATATTTCATAGCCAAGAGGGTCTATGAACTCTATTCTAGGCTCTACTACTTCAATATAGGTAAAGTCAATATCCACCATAAAACATATATCATCTTTGTATTTCTCAACAAGAGACTTAGGGATCCTTGATCTACTAGACACAATATTTTGAAATGTCTTAATAACAAGTACTGCACTTTCATTAACACTGTCAATAACATGCTTTTTCTATACTACATTAATCCTTTCCATTGTAGTTTATTCATCATTCCAATCATTTCCTATGGTGTAAGGAAATCTCCTCAAAAGATGAAAGAACATGTATGTGATTAGGGATGAGAACCTAAACTGTGTATACTTAGTTTTCTTGATCTTCTCCAAGTTCTCAAACAATTGAATTATAAGAATTTCACACATATCAACTGGTACCCTATCAACACACATAAGATAAGCTGCATGTACCATTCCAGCTGCCATGTCATCTTCTCTTGAATTAGCACAAAACTTAGTAGTTAGGATCATGCATATGTATCTCACATCAACTTGTTTGATCTTGCTAATCACAATTTCTCTACCATTATAGGATGAATTAGTGTTGTCAATGACTATTTTTCTCATTAAAAGGAATAGCTCCAGTCTTAGATAATCCAGTGACTTCATGAATCAAATTAGCTGTAATATCTATCACTCTATCCTCTAGCCAAAACTTTCCATTATGAATTCTACTCAAAATGATATTAGTGCATTCTTCATTATCAAATTCATACTGTAATCCATATTTGACAATTTCATTATGTTCCAAGTATTCAAAACCTTATTTCAGTGACATATCCTAATTGTACATCTTCTAATATTCATCTGTAAAAGCACTATCATTCATTGTCTCTAGTTTGCATCCAAGATAACTCCTGACATTCTCAAAATGTAAAACTCCATCTCGTACAGATGACAATGCAAACCTAGGGTCTTCTTCCAATGGTTCTACTGGTTCCCTTTTTACTTTAGATCTATTCTTGTCTCTAACATTGTGTATTAATGAAACATCCATGATTTCTTCAAATGCCTTTACTGATTCAAAGATTTTTCAAGTAAAATACCTCAATTTCATGATTTTAGGGCTTGCGTAGATTTGGCACACAATTCTTTTCCAAATCCTTGCAAAATGCTTTCTATCACTTTTCTTTGATCTCCTTGACACTTGATTTCACTTTGATGATCAAATTATACTGATCATAACCTTTTATTAATTCAATTTCACTTAGATCTGACATCACATTTAATTCTTTTGCCACTTCTTTCCAAAAAGGTGTCTCTACTATCCTGCAAAACTTAAAACTTCTTGTGATCTTGCAAAACATAATATTTTTCTTTGTGCTCTTAACCATAGCATTAGAATATAATAAATTACCTTGCATTAATTGCGCAAGACTCAATTCATCATATATCTACTTCTATACTAAATCTAAGTTCCTATTCTATTGCAATTTACATGAATTAAGTACTTTGAGATAGGTCAGGTAAAGATTCATTCTTACCTTTCAATACTTCACCTTCCTGATTACCTTCAATGTTGAATATGTGTCCTTGATCTGTGCTTTTGGTAAACTTTACTTCATTTGAGTTACTAAAGCATCATTTCTGACTCTTACTAGCATCTTCATTTCTTTTTGCATGATTCCTGGGGTTAGGATTAGGATGAAAAACTCTATTGTTCATTCTGCAAAACCTTGTTGTATGTCTAATCTTGTTACATATCTGACAAACAATTCCATTGTTTCCATATCTTGGTCCAGGTTGATTGATTTGTGACATGCAGTTTCTAGCAATGTGTCCAACCTTGTTGCATCTATAACATACTACTCCACTTCTTTTGTTCATATCTTCAATAGGTTTGTTATTTACATTGTTAGTATTCCTAAACATTCTACTATTATCATTATTCTCAATAAATTTACGTTTCCTACATTCAATAGCTCTATGTCCAAGACCATGACAATTGTAACAATAACCATTAAGAGGTTTAAATTTCTTACCTATGCAATCTCTCTTCATATGACCAATAGTATTACAAACAAAACATCTACCTTTGAATTCTCTTTGGGTGATTCCTCTTGCTTCGGTGATTCTTCTTCTTTAGGTGTATCTTCAAATTTGTTGATCTCATCAAACTTCTTCTCATCCATGCTTTCAGATATCTTCACATCTGGTTCCTTGCCTTCATCATTTGCTTTGAAAGTGTTGAATCCAAGACCAGTTTTATCATAGAATGGTTTTTGATAGGATATTTGTTCATCAATCTTCTCACTAGTTGAATATAGCCTTTCAAGTTGTTGTTTGGATTGAGTTAGTTCACCTTTCACAATCTTATTGTATTTCTCAAGCTCATCATACTGCAAATTGACTTTCTCAAGTTCAGATGTTACTTTAGAAAGTTTAGATTTTAGTCCTTCATTTTTAGTCTTTAGACTTTCATTCTCAGATTTCAGATTTGCTTCATTCTTTCCATTTCCATCTTTCAAACTAAGCTTCAAATTTGCTATCTTAAATTCATGCTTAAGGATCTCATTTTCTTTTTCCATATTGTCATCACAATCTTCTATAAAAACTTCAGATTCTTTTTCAGATATTAGATCTTCCAATTTGTTTTTTAGTTTCTCAATGAGGTTCTTTGCATCATCATATTTTCTTTTCAAAGTATCTTTTTCAATAGTAAGCAAGTCAATCTGTTCAAGAGCTTCTTCAAGATTCTTTTATAGTTGATCCATATCCATAGAGATCTTACTCAAGTTGCTAGGATTTCCTTGAATGATTCTTTTCCGAGTAACTAATCCCTAATACCAATTTTTAGAAATAGGGAATACTGAGAGGGGGGGGGGAATGAGTATTCTACAAACTTTATCTTTTTCCCAATTAAGGATATAACAGATTATCTTTATACATGCATAACATAAGAAGCTAAACAACATGCATAACAATAAAGAACTCATAACACATTATTTGTTCTCAAGGAAACCCTGGTCAAGGGAAAACCCCAGTGGGGATGGTACCCACAAAGATCCACTAATCAAAAGTATCCTGTTAAGGATGTTGACCTTATTAGGAGTCTATTACAAGCATATAGTGTATCAGTCCCGATTAAGGAACTATAGGCCTTGTTAGAAGCTTGAACCCTATTAGGAGTTGTAGTACAAAATGTGATTACCAGATGAGCCCACTTCCCAAACAAGTAATGTACAATATACACTAATTACAAAATAGGTTTAAGGTACATAACCTTATACTTCTTGCATCAATATCACTTCGCTGCTCTTTCACTATTGCTATTACATATGCTTCATATACTTTGCATCATATTACTTGCTGCTTGTTACAATTACTTCTCTTTCTACAATTACAATTACATTTATATTTATACCAATAGCTTTAACAAAGAGTTAACATCTAGGATGTCATCCCTTTATATTTTTAAGTCATTATTTTGATAAACAAAATAATCCCTTAACTCTTTACTAGTTTTGTCTTCATATTCTATCATGTCGGCTTTACACTGTCTTCGGTAAAACTATCATAACTTCTTCTGTACATGTTGTACTAACTTGCACTCTAAGATGGGTGATCAATAGACATCATAGAGTCTATGTTCAAGTGCACAAGCACTGAACTTACTTCAATTGATGTCACAAACAAAAACTATATCCAAGTTCACTGGTAAAACACTGTCTCACACTTAGACAAATTTGCAATGCGCTCTATCATACTTGCTCTCTGACTTGTGTGATCTTCATGAGGATCATATGTTTCCATAATGACAAAATCTATTCATCAACTCAGCCAAATTTCCAACATTGAGGTCCTTAGATGTTTGATTGAATCTTACTTATATTTAAATGTACATTCGATAATAGTTGTGCACGTACTTTTAATTTAATGTTTATGTACTTCAAGTAGATTTTATATTTAAAACATGTGCATCCTAATGTAACACATGAAAATTCAATACATAGACACATTCATATTCCAAAGTTAGAGTACTTCATATTTAGGTAGATAATTAATACATCATATCCATTTGTAAGACATAAATTTTAGATCTATATTCTTAATTTTTAATTTAATTCAAGCTCCATTCACTATGGGCACCAGTAGGAAAGAATGGAGCTAAGAAAACCTCTAGTCTTGTCTGTGAAAAAATTAGTTTAAATCATATTTCATGCATGATTTAGTCCACATCAAGTGGTTCATCTCCCTCGAATAACATTTACTATTCTCTCATGGTTGTCAGTATCAAGTCTCCACTTACGAATGCCACGTCCTATCATAGGAACAAGAGATAGGACAATGGTAATTACAAGATGACTATACTGATAAAACTTATTGTTAGGTTGATAATCAACAAAATGAATCCCATGTTTAAGTATTTTGATTTTCTTCAAATATGTTCCTTGCACGACAACTGAACCTACACAGACAAGTTCAACAATGTTATATATATATATATATATATATATATATATATATATATATATATATATATATATATATATATATATATATATATATATATATATATATATATATATATATATATATATATATATATATATATATATATATATATATATATATATATATATATATATATCTGTGTGTGTGTGTGTGTGTGTGTGTGTGTGTTTGTGAAATTAACCATATAAACAAACGTATAAGAAAATTGGAAGTTGGAAGGTCTCACTCAGGTTTAATATAGGTTGTGAAACTTAAATACAGTACTAGAACCTATGGGAAACATAATTCCATTGCTTGTTTCATTCTGTGTTAGCTTCATCCTCTCCTTCTAGAAACATAATAAATAGTAACTAACACCTTCCACATTTCCAGGCTCTGCTACTACTGCAAAAATATGTCCTACATCTAAAGTGAACTTTTAATTTTAGGAACTTGTAAATATAAATTAAACAAACTTTATTTATGAATTGATTTTATGAATCCTTTTTAAACATGTACATAAACACACACATGCCAATTTTGATCAAACCTGAAATATGGTCATAATCTATAGAAATCAATGGAGTTTCATCAAAGCTTTCATCGTGAACATCATTTGTGTTTGTAACATCTAGTGGAACCAAATTCCTTTCACTAACATATCCACATTTTTGGTTGATACATTCGTCATAGTTTTCAAAAATGCAGTCATAACAAAAGCATGAATAATCTCTAGTGTACAATGACCACAAATTACTATTTGTACTCATAATTGAATGTAGGGATCTTGTTTTGTCTACTCTCTTGCATCCATGGATTGATCTTCTATCAACACCTGAACAATAGAGAGGTCAAGTGTAAAAATTAAAGACATATATAAGTTAACTCAAACAATGATCAATAAATTTAAAATTAATACCTATTATCTCCCAAAATACTTGGAAGGGTATGACTTGATCTGATCGTGATGATGTGTTATCACAATTTGGCACCACAAAATGCATCTTGCACTACTCAACTACATCATGAGAATTATTTATATGATATCCCTGATAGTCCAGTTGATACATTTTTAAATCATGTTTGATATAATATCCTGCACCATCATGCTCTCCCTTTCCATGTCCACTCTCAAAGAAACTCCAAATATGTGGTATCTTTTGGTATTGATGATATCTACATAGTGTGTAAAATGGCCTTGCTGATTTAAATTGTGTTGCACATCCATCCGACCAAACAAAATTCTTTTCAATTTTGATGCCTTTATTTTCCAAATATCCAAAAAATATCTTAAAGCAATGCTAGAAAAAATGTATGTCATGCTCTTTATCATCACTAATGTAAAAGTGATATTCTTTCTTTATGACTCATGCTTCATATGTACTTTCAACACCATCCAAATCTAATTGTGCATGTTGATAAGACACTTGTACCATAATAGTCACCTGCTCTGTATAGTAGTATTCAGCTTGAAGTTGTTTTTGAGAAACAAAGGAGTAGTTCTCTGCAAAATCAACAACTGATAAAATTGTTCCAACTAGAAAATATTCTTTTTGTATTTGGAATTGTTATACCTTCCATTTAGCAAAAAAAACATGATGTATGTATGGTTGAATCAATTTACAAAAATTCTCCATAAATTTTGCAACATGTATCTCATCTTCTACATATTCCAACCTTGTTGATTCTTTCCTGACTTTTGTTTCAAACTTTATGTACATGTATCTCTTACATTTTATCATCCTCATCATGTCAGTATCTTCAAGTCTCAAAGGAAATTTAGCCAAATCCCCACATGTTTGAAAAGTTCCTCTTATGCAATCTATTTCAGGTATTTCATGATCAATTGATTTGTTACATAAGATTGATGCTATGAATTGGCTTGGATGTTTAGGAAAATCATTTTGAGAACCACCACTTTCTTCTATCATCTTTCTAAACCCTTGATAGTAGAGATCAAATTCAATATGATATTGACAATAACAAGTTTCAAAAGATTTATTTATCTTTACAAAAAATGGCTTTAATCTTTCAAACATTGTTTGTCCAATCTTAATGTCAGGATTTGAGTTACAAAATGAGAGATACAATTCATGTTGTGTGGTATCCAACCAATGTTTTGTGTGCTGGAAATATTTTTTAGGCCCAATCCTCTTCTTGATAACATCTCTTGTATTTGGTGAATGACGAGTATGATCGGTCCAAAATGACGTAACTAAATTCCTAACTATTTCATTAATTCTATCAGACCGAGGAGCTCTACACATTAGTTACCAATTACCTTCCAATGTAGTATCATCCAAATTGATTCTTCTTTTCAAATATTGTGTCATGGTCTTCCTACTGTACCTGATCTAAGATGAAAGTGAAGAAATTTGTCTTCTTTGGGAAATGTTTTTATTTAAAATAGATGTCAATATCACTCTTCTTGAAATGGACCTATCTGTAGATCTAGTTATTTTTCCAATGGAATGCAAACCTTCGTTAACACTTTCAACAATATTTTATTGTACGTTACTTGATTTTAACTTTTTCAAACTTGCATCTACACCCAACAATTTTAATGGCTCTTTTAACTCATCTTTAAGAAGTGTAATTGATAATCGTTGAGTTTTTTCAAGTGTACCAAGATTCTCAAATTGTTTCATTATTTGCTTAGACTTTTTATTCAATGCCCTCTTCGTAATATTTATGGTTTGTAAATAGAATAATCTCTCAATTTTTCCACCTCCATTTCAATTAAATGATCTATGCTTTTACGATTAATTTTTCTCTTCAACTGTTGGAGTAGACTATCATTCACATATGTTTCTTGCACTTCCGCTGCAAATAAAATAAAATAAAATAAAATCTTAATATCTCATCTTAAAGGGACCTTCATGAAATAAGTATTTACAAGCTCTTGAACATGTCAAACCTATAATAATATATAAACTAATGAGATAAACACATACTTGTTTGACCTTGGGTTGATTCAACTTGGGATGCCCCTTGTCCAACATTTTCATCATCAAAGGTTGCATGTACACAACAAAAATAATAACTTCTTAATGGGAAAGACCCAAAATGTATATTCACCAATAAGAGACTAAATTGAGACAGTGAGAGAGAGTTAGTGAGAGAGAGAGAGAGAGAGATGTGTACTTGTTTGATATTCTGAGAGTTGTGTGTGTTGAGCTTGCGATGACCCTTCTCCAACTTCCGAAGGTTGGGCTTGTTGAGATTGTGATGACCCTTCTTCAACTTCTGAAGGTTGGGCTTGTTATTCTTGTGATGACCCTTCTCCAACTTCAGAAGGTTGTGCTTCTTGAGAATTTCCTACATGTATGAAGTATAAATTATTAAACAAAAACTTTTGAATGAAGTTGGGTCTAGCAGGTCTAGTTGGGTCGAATTGGGCCTAATTGAGTCTAATTGGTTGTAATTAAGTCTGATTGGGTCTAATTGGGTCTAATTGAGTCTAATTAGGTGCTAATTTATTCTAATTGAGTCTAATTAGGTCTAATTGAGTCTAATTGATCCTAATTGGTCCTAATTGAGTCTAATTGGGTTCTAATAGGTCATATTAGGTCCTAATTGGTTCTAATTAGTCCTAATTGGGTCTAATTGGTCCTAATTGAGTCTAATTAGGTGCTAATTTGTTCTAATTGAGTCTAATTAGGTTCTAATAGGTCATATTAGGTCCTAATTGGTTCTAATTGAGTATCATTAGGTGCTAATTGATTGTAATTAGTTCTAATTGGTCATAATTGGTCATAATTGAGTCTAATTACGTGCTAATTGATTCTAATTAGTTCTAATTGGTCATAATTGTTCCTAATTGGTTCTAATTGAGTCCTAATTGGTTCTAATAGGTCATATTAGGTCATAATTGGATCTAAATGGTCCTAATAGAGTCTAATTAGGTCTTAATTGAGCCTAATTAGGTCTTAATTGAGTCTAATTATGTCTTAATTGAGTCTAATTATGTCTTAATTGGTCATAATTGGATCTAATTAGTTCTAATTGAGTTTAACTAGGTCTTAATTAGTTCTTAATTGAATCTAATTAGGTCCTAATTGGCTCTAATTAGTCATATTAGGTCCTAATTGGTTCTAATTAGGTCCTAATTGGTTCTAATTAGTTCTAATTGGTCATAATTGGTCCTAATTAGTTGGTCCTAATTGGTCCTAATTGAGTCTAATTAGGTGCTAATTTGTTCTAATTGAGTCTAATTGGGTTCTAATAGGTCATAAGGTCCTATTTGGTTCTAATTGAGTCCTAGTTGGTTCTAATAAGTCATATTAGGTCCTAATTGGTTCTAATTGAGTCCTAATTGGTCCTAATAGGTCATATTGGTCCTAATTAGTCATAATTGGTCATAATAGGTCCTAATTAGTCTAGAGTTAAGTCATAATAGGTCGTAATTGGTTCTAATAGGTCATATTAGGTCCCAATTAGTTCTAATTGAGTCTAATTAGGTCCTAATTAGGTCATATTGGTCCTAATTAGGTCATAGTTGGTCCTAATAGGTCATATTGGTCCTAATTAGTCCTAATTGGTCATAATAGCTCCTAATTAGTCTAGAGTTAAGTCATAATAGGTCCTAATTGGTTCTAATAGGCCATATTAGGTCCTAATTGGTTCTAATTGAGTCTAATTAGGTCATAGTTGGTCCTAATAGGTCATATTAGCTAGGTAATTAGTCCTAATTGGTCATAATAGGTCCTAATTAGTCTAGAGTTAAGTCATAATAGGTCCTAATTGGTTCTAATAGGCCATATTAGGTCCTAATTGGTTCTAATTGAGTCTAATTAGGTCATAGTTGGTCCTAATAGGACCTAATAGGTCATATTGGTCCTAATTAGTCCTAATTGGTTCCAATTGGTTCTAATTTGTTCTAATTGGTCCTAATTGGTCCAAATTAGTCGTAATTGGATGTAATTGGATTCTATTGGTCCTAATAGGTTACATTGGTCCTAATTAGTTCTAATTGGGTCTAATTGGTCCTAATTGAATCTAATTAGCTGCTAATTTATTCTAATTGAGTTTAATTGGGTTTTAATAGGTCATATTAGGTCCTAATTGGGTCTAATAGGTCAAATTAGGTCCTAATTGGATCTAATAGGTCCTAATTGGTTCTAATAGGATCTAATTCAGTCTAATTGGATCTAATTGGTTCTAATTGAGTCTAATTACATCCTAATTGGTTCTAATAGGTCATATTAGGTCCTAATTGGTTCTAATTGAGTCTAATTAGGTTCTAATTGGTTCTAATTGATTCTAATTGGGTGGACTAATAGGTCCTATTAGTCCTAATTAGTCCTAATAGGTCCTAATAGGTCCTATTAGGTCCTAATTAGTCCTAATAGGTCCTATTAGGTCCTAATTAGTCCTAATAGGTCCTAATAGGTCCTAATTAGTCCTAATAGGTCCTAATTAGTCCAAATAGGTCCTATTAGGTTCTAATTGGTTCTAATTACTTCTAATTGGTCCTAATTAGGTGCTAAATTATTGTAATTGAGTCTAATTGAGTTCTAATAGGTCATATTAGGTCCTAACTGGTTCTAATTGAGTTTAATTAGGTGCTAATTGTTTCAAATTGATTCTAATAGGGTAGACTAATTAGTCCTAGAATAGGTACTAATAGGTCCTATTAGGTCCTAATTAGTCCTGATAGGTCCTAATAGGTCCTATTAGGTCCTAATTAGTCCAAATAAGTCCTATTAGGTTCTAATGGGTTCTAATTAGTTCTAATCGGTCCTAATTAGGTGCTAATTTATTGTAATTGAGTCTAATTAGGTTCTAATAGGTCATATTAGGTCCTAATTGGTTCTAATTGAGTCTAATTAGGTGCTAATTGGTTCTAATTGATTCTAATTGATTCAAATTGGGTCCTAATAGGTCCTATTAGTCCTAATTAGTCCTAATAGGTCTGATTAGGTCCTAATTAGTCCAAATAGGTCTATAGTTAGGTCTAGTCAAGTCTAATAGGTCCTAATTGGTCTAGTTACCTATCTAATTGGTCCTAATAGGTATAGTTAAAGGTCTATTTAGACCCAATAGGTCCTAATACATCTATCAAATGGTCAAAATAACAAGTCCTAATAGATCTAATTGGTAGGACTAGAATAGGTCCTAGCTAGGTCTAGTTAGACCTTTAAATTGGTCTTAATAGGTTCTAATTGTTAATAATTAGTCTTATTAGGTCTAATTAGCTCTAAAAATAGGTATTACAATATCACATTTACATGAATATTAAGACAAGTATTGACCATCAACTTAAAATATCTAGAGAGAAACATCTTAAACATACCTTGTTTCCAACGATAATATCTTTTTTGTGATTCTTCACGTAGTCTTTGTTCGGTCTCTTCTGAATAATGTCATGTACTTTTGTTTAGCCTTCTCTTTTTATTTCCCATCACAACTTAGAAAATTATTTCATGCCAAAATATCTTCCTTCTCCTAAATGCAAATTATTTTACAACTTTCAGATTTATGAAATGAAAAAAATATACATTTATTTATACCTAATCTTTATTAATAAAAAATGACACCAAAAAAGCTGACATAGGTTTATATCAAAAGTCAAAGTTGACTTTCAATCGAAACTAACTGACTTTCTATCAAAAGTAGTTTAGTAATGACTAGACTTTGCATTTTTCAGGAAAGTACTTTCGATCGAAAGTCAAAAGTTTTGATTAAAAGTGCTTGGTTTAGGCCATGGTTGCAAGTTTTGAAGAAATTATGAGAATTTCATGGCTTTAGGCCTCAAGCGTAGTGATCAAATGGAAGAATAAGAAGACATTCTTTTGCATACAACAAGTACTCAGAACTAGCTTTCTAACGATTATATATTTGACTATTTTTTAATTTATTATGTTTATGGTTTTTGACATTAAACGAATGTAGGTTTTTTATCAAATATAAACCTTTGAGGTTGACGTTCAATGAAAAATAGTAAAAAAGGGAAATTTTTTTTGGAAAATAATAGTGCCCTGTGTATTCGAGTCTACTTTCTATAAATTTTTTTTTTTGAAATTAGATAAATACACAATAAGTTATAAGCTATGTAGTTAAGGTATGTCAAAATTATGGTTTAGTCAACTTCAAACATTAATAAAATATGCAATAATAGTGATAATGTCATCAAACCAATTGCATGCCCTCTGTATGGATGTTACAAAACTAAATTCAAAATAATCACATTCATATCTATTTTACAAAAAGGTTATGCTCTATGAAAACAATGTTACTTTTTGAAAATGACATTTTCAGCACCATACCAATTTTTGTGGGAGAAAGAAAAAAGTATTCAAACACATTCAAAATAAATAAATAAAAATATATTTAGAATCTAGATAGAAAATCCTAAAAGAATCTAATTTACTTCATCCCCCGATTTTGAATGGTTCAATGGCAATATGCATTCGAATCTGAAAGTTTTTCTCAAAATGTAGAGTTTAGTGTCTGTTCAGGCAAAAAAGTGTAACCCACTATTGTGGGCTCACCCACTCCCAAATACCATATGTACAACTAATAATGAATGTTTGAAGGATATAAAAGTAGAAGAGTACAAGCAATCCCTAGAGATTATCCTAGCTCAATTCGGAGATATGAGTAGAGTAGTTAGTAAATAATTAAATAACATTAATAAGGATTCATTAGATTATCCAAGTTCAGATCTTTTGGATAACAATTGGTTATCTTTAGGAATTTATTCTCATGTTTTAAATCCATAAGATCAAGAGGAATTGATGAGAATGATTAGGTAATTATGGAGGAATGCCTTCCCCCATTAGTAGGATTTACTAGGAGTGGTATTGTAAACTTCTAGGACTCTGTTGGGAAAGATATAGATCTCTGAAACAAGGATTTATATTGAGTAGTAAATTAGATTCTCCAGGTTTTTATAAGATAGCAGAGATTTCAAAAATAGAGGCCATAAATGAATTCTTAGGTATAGATCTAGACATCTTCGATGATAAAGAAGGGAAAAGGGAAGAAAATAGAGAGATTGTTTTAAAGATTTTAGAATCAATGGATTGTGATGATTGTGAATTAGAAAAGTTGGCTCCCTTGGAAAATAAAGCTAGTAAGCTTCAAAAGCTAGGATTGGGTATGAATAATATAGGAAAAGAGTCTCTAGACTATGCCAAATTGGCCAAATCTAGAGGTAGAAAATCTCTAAAAGAACTAAGAGATAAGGAAGGTCAAGCTTTAGGTCAAGTCAAAATTAGAGAACTTATGAATGTAAGGAAGGGGAAGTTCCTTCCCAACCAGCCATGAAGGTCATTACATGGAATGTTAGGGGCCTTAATGCCCCTAAAAAACACTACCTGGTAAAAATGAAATTATGATTATTTAAGTCAGATATAGTAATAGTTCAAGAAAATAAATAGATGAGGAAGGGTATGTCTCCTTGAAAAGAAAACTAGGCATGTGGGACATATGGGGAACTCTTTTGAATGGAGCTTCTAGGAGAGTGGAAATGTTATGGAATACTAGATATTACAATATCGATCCTCTGAGTGGGCACTACATCCACCCCCCCTAGAATTAGGCTTACTCTTGGAAGCCTACAAACAAATAGGGATATAAATCTTGTAATCTCACTACATCCTCCTAAGTCATTAATGACTCATCATTAGTGTCCCATTGGACCCTTTCCTACTAGATGGTATGATCCCCAAGGGTCAGATTTCACCATTGAAGACTGCAAAAGGGCTCCAAATCCAACTGCCCATCCTCTACCTGCAAAGCATTCCAATCAAGCACATGTGGAACATCTGGTATAGACTAAGTATTAAAACATGGAACACATCATGAACATGAGATAAGATGGGTGGAAAAGAAAGACAATAAGAAACCGGTCCTATCCTCTCAAGAATCTCAAAAGGTCCTACAAAATGAGGTGCCAACTTTGAACACTTTCCATAATAAATTGGACTCTTCGGTGGACACACTCCAAGAATACCTTAATGCCAATAGAAAATTGTTTGTCCAATCTATGAGCATCTACATATTTCTTCTGCCTATCCTCAGATATGGTCACATGGTCAGAGTTGTGCTCCACCTATTTCTCTATATCTCAAAGTATCTCAGGACCTAATAGTATATGATCCTCTAGCCTATCTCAACTCAAAGATGTACAAGGAATTCCATTCAAATCTTGAAAAGGCAACATGCCAATAGAACTTTAAAATTCATTATTGTAGGAAAACTTGACCAAATACAAATAGTCCTCCCAATGAGTCTATCTATCCATGACATTCATCCTTAGCATATCCTCAAGCACCCAATTAACCCACTTTGTCTGACCATCAGTCTTGGGCTGATATGTTGAACTGAAATTCATCTGTTCTCCAAGATCATGTGGAAAAGAGGTCCAAAATGCATATATGAATATTGAATCCATATCTAATATAATCCTATGGGGAATACCATGTAACATCATGATATCCTACCTGAAGACCTTAGCCACTAAAGTTGATGTATAGGATTCTCTCATAGGAGAGAAGTGTGCCACCTTGGTCAATTGGTCAATGGTAACTGTTGGAAATATTCAAGACTATCTAGGTTACTGAGAGGGGAGGGGTGAATCAGTAACTTCAAAACTTTTAACAGATTCAGATCTTAATAATATTGGATTGATAATCTGACTGCATGCATGAGTAACAGAAAGAATAAAACATTCATAACACTTAGAACACAAAGATTTGGTGACCCAGAAACCTTCCAAGTAGAAAGTAAAACTGGGGTGGGGATGATACCCACAAAACTTCAATACTGCAGTATAAAGTTTGTCGGTTAAGGCTTACAATGATCACTTTTGATGATCTACCCTGTTAGGAGCAATAAGGACTGCTAGGTCCACCTTGTTAGAGGTTTTACAAACATACAATGAAGTATGCACTCAGTTAAGAGATTTTTACAAAGACTGTTAAGTTTACCCGGTTAAAGGATTTCAAGCTGATTCACCTATTAGGATGAAACAGTAGATCTCTTACTTGAAATTGTACTTGCTGATTGAGATTCTCTGATGTACTGATCACCTTCTGTGATAGATAGATCTTTGTTGCTTCTTATACTGCTGTAGCCCTTTATAATTCACTTATCTCTGCCTTTCTCTCTTTTTCATACTTCTCTATTTTTCATCATTTTTGGATATGACATAAAATATTGTTTATATATCAATCTAAGTCAATTCCAAAACAATTACAAAGTCGGCTCTTAAACAAGTAAACACAAATATTACTGAGTCAGCCCAAATATAGTTACATGGTTACTGCAAACTAACTCGGTGACTTTCTGATACTTGACATCCACTGCGTTACTTGGCATCATCATGCACTCGGTAGAAGTGGAAACTCGGTCCATACTAACCACTTAGTCATAGTTTCAAACTCGGTAAATACTAGAGACTCAGTAGATAAAGTGTTACTCGATAGAAACTAAATTTCCTATTTAACCATGCAGCACTCGGTAAACACTATGAAACTTTGCGAGCTCGGTATTTACTATTCTACTCGGTAAGCTCTGTTCTGCTTGGTAAGCTCTGCTCGGCTTGGTAAGCTCTACTCTACTTGGTATGTACTATTCTACTTGGTAAGCTCTATTCTGCTCGGTATGTACTATTCTACTCGGTATGCACTATTTAGAATAAGTGTTGTCACTAATGACAATCATGCTTAATGCCAACAATCTCCCCCTTTGGCATTAGTGACAAAAACACTTATAGCCAAAACTTATATTCAAGAATCATGCTGAATCTTTTTTTTTATTTTTCAAAATTTATCTTTGTCAAACTGTTGTTTATATATTTCATGACTCCCTTATATAGAGTACTTTCTCCCCCTTTCGTATTACACACCTTAATCTTATACACTTTCTCCTATACATTTTCTCCCCCTTTTTGACAATAATGCCAAAGGTGTATATACAAGTATTTTATAGGGAGAATCCAAAATGTGAAAGAAAATCAGAATGTACCTTTATGATTAGTGCCAGAGTTCTGTCCCAATTCTCTTGCAAAATCTTGCATGTTTGGAGTGCAATTTGGACTTCTACAGAGAGTTCAATCATGTGATCTACAATGGAAAATTGATTGTCATGGAGTAATGCTTTTGAGTGAACAATGTGCTTTTGCATTATGTCCATGATGGGAAGGATCATGTTCTAAATATCTAGTAGTGTTGACCGGATCTTTGTATCTTCTTTTAATAATTTCAACTGCCTATTTGATAAGAATGTGATTTTCATATGATGTGCAGAGCTTGAACTAGGTTCAAGTTGCAACCTCTGTACACTATCCTTTAGATCCTCATCAATCTTATTCAATTTTTCCTTGACTTCCTTAGTGAACTCGGCAACATTACATAGCTTAGCAACAAGTGAGGTAACATTGGAATAGGAGGACTCAATATCTATCAAAACTAAAGATAATTCTACCTGATTAATAGCTATATGCTGAGCAACATGCTCAAGCACTTTATTGTCAAATTTCTTCTCAGCTTTCTCAATAATCTTCTCTAACGTCGAGGAATCCTCATGGAACTTGTTTACTGCCTTAGCTAACTGTAACAAAATATGTTGAGAGGAATCAACTTTAATACCTAATGCTTCTAACAAAATATCCTTTGCATCTTCAATAATTTTATATTCCTTGTCCCTTTCTTCTTTTAGTTTCTTCTGCTTTGCTTTCTTTTGGAGGAGTTCACCAATGTTTTGCATTTGATCTGCTGAAAGATTTGCAAAGTCTAATTTTGGAATCCCTATCTCCTCATCTAAGTCTATATCCTCTTCTACATTCTTACTCAAAAATCTTGTACTCGGTTGAGCCTTAGGATCAACTGTTATTGCACTTAATGCCTTTGTAGAAGTTATTGTAGACATTGTAGGACTAGCTGTGAAAAATGATAGAGTACTGACTAGAATACTTGAAGGGCTCAAAACTAAAGTATTCACAATTGTAGAATAAAAAACTAAAATACTTACTGAAGTATCCAAAACTAAGGTACTTACTACTGGAAAACTTGATATGGAAGTAGGTACTGAAGTAGATACAGGAGACTGCAACTTGGTAAAAGAGGTGGTAGTCATTTCTGTCAATGATTCATTGAGTTGTGCTAGTGATGATTTGACATTTGATGTATCTGTGGAAGTTGTCATAATCATACTTGAAGTTATCTCCGTGCTAGGTGTAGCAACTTTTGTTGGAGAGTGAGGAAGTGAGGCAATGACTTCTGCAGCTATCTGAACAATATTATCTTCCTCATCACTTTGCTTGTCTACCTCAGTATCTTCTTCATGTTCATCACTGTCATCATCAATATCCTTGATTATCATAGTTTCGACACTCATTTTGTGAAGATTATAGATGTTTTTCCATGTGGCAGTGGCACTCTTCACAACTGACTCAATATCTTTGATCAAAATCAAACAACTGTTGAATTTGAGTGTCATCTTAATTTCATTATCTATCAATGCCTTATTAATTTCAGCATTTTTCAAACTTGGCATTAATTGCCTCAAGGTTTGAGCATAGATGTCCTTAAAATTTTGTCTTGCATTGGACCATCTCAACTTAATTTTGTTCAGTAGAGTTCCTGGGATTTGAGAAGCTATCTCTTCAGGTGAGTATTTCCATCTTCCTATTTTCTTGATAACAACATCTTCAATTTCTTGCTGCTCTTCCTCAGATCTGATTTCATATTTTAGAGATTTGAAGTTTGCAATTCCAGATCCTTCTTTCATATCCTTGATCTTTTCTTTTAATGAAGGAGGAGGCATTTTGAATACTATTTCTTCACTGTCTTTGCCTGCCTTGCCTCTTGCACTCCTTCTTGTAAATACTGCAGAGGATTGCTTGGGTGCCTTGGTGATAATTACTTTTCCTTTCTTCTTTGTTGGTACTTGTTCTTCTTCCTCCTCATCCTTTTTCTCTTCTTCTTCAAAGTCCTCTCCTTTTTCCTCGGTTGACATTAGAGGTGTGCTAGCTTGTATTTTGGCCATCCTCTTTCTTCCTTTGTTAACCACCTATGGAAGCTTTATACTAAGCTCAATTCTCTCCTTAGCTTCTTCATATGTCCCAAAATATGGTGCCTTTGGTTTAACAGGTTGATTAATTAGGGCTTCAATAATATTCTTGGTTTCATCAATATTTACCTCATAGGGAAGAGGTTTCACATGTACAATCCTTGGTTTTGCTACCTGTATGTACAGATTATCACAGTCCACCATGAAACAAATATCATCTTTGTAATCTTCCACCAATTTCTATGGAATCCAAAATCTATTGTTCATTTTCTCTTTAAATGATTCAAAATAGTTTCCATTATGCTTTCAAAATTGTCACCCATTTCTGAAATGTATTCATTCATCTGATAAAGAACTAGTACATCTTTTCTCCATACTACCGTGCCTTTTGATGGGAAAAACTTTTGAGCATAGAAAAATAAACAAACCAACAGTGAGCCAAACTTACATGGATTGTTCTTTGAGGTTTGGATGCTCTCCATGTTCTTGTTGAACTGTTTCAACAAAAGATTTGCTAGGTCAAATGACAGATTGTTTTTTACAATTTTATATGCTAGGTCAACTGCTTCACATGGAACATTGTTCTGTTGACTTGAACTGTATATCTTGTGACCTATGATATGTATGCCAAACTTCAATTCTACATCAGTAATTTTTCTTATCTTCATACCTCTACCGTCCCACTCGGCTAGGGTTTTCTCTTCTAGTTCCGTCCGACCTAGGGTTTTTGTAGATTTTGCCGAGCATGGGAAGACTAGTGATTCAGTGAATCATCTTCTTCATAATCTCTACTGGTTGCTCAAGCCATATTTTACCTTCATGTACTCGACTGAGGATATATCTGACCCATTTTATCTGAAAGCTCCAAGGCAAGTGTGTGATGTGAACTAAACCCTTATCTTCCAAATGTTGACACTCCGGTTTGAGAACACCATCGACACATAGTTCCTCACAAATAGTATCTATCTCTAGGGTTCCAAGATCTTGAATTGTAAACTTAAAATGACTATGAATATCGTTAATAAGGAGTACCTTAGGAGGAATCCAAGATTGAGCTCCACTCGGGTCTAGGGTTCTGGCAATTGCAGGCACGAGTTTGAAATTTGGTGCTTTCCATTCTCCATGAACCAACATTTCTGAATCTTTCTTCATTTTAGCACTGGATGATGCCATGGTAGCTCGGTGAACATAGTAAATTCTTCGAGGAAAGAGAATATCTTGCTAAAATATGCTTCAAAACACTTGATTGCACTAGGAGACTTTTGTTCGTGGTGAATAGTGAACTTGATTTCACTCCTTTTGTTAAAACTTTGTCATTAATGCTCAGTACAAATTAGGGTATAGAATTAGACAGGCTGTCATCCACTATGAATTAATTGCTCGGTGAAGACTCCACAACTCGGCGATCATACGAATTCATACTTCTCTAACCTTACTCGGTAACCAAATGAAGTTAGGTTACTCCCGACCTTTCTCGGTGGTAACTGATACCAACCTTCTTGTGATCCTGCTGTATCTTGCATACTGATTTGAATCTGTCTTCTTTTCAGTTCAAGAACTATTTTGGAATATGTCCATGAAGATACAGTTCCAGTGCTTTCTTGGAGACTAGTTAGAGCTCATAGAGCCACTCCCTTCATTAGTGACTTCAGGATTGGTTTGCTCAGTAGGTTTAGGAATCCACTTCTGTCTCATCTGCTTCCTAATGTTATTTTCTTTTGCTTTCTTTTCATCTTCAATTTTGCCTAAATTCATGCAGTTTTTAGCTATGTGACCAAGCTTAGTGCAATTATAACATCTTATGGTAGAATCCCTTTTTCTCAAGTGGTGCCTTACACAATTCATGCCAATGTGTCCATATTCTCTACAGTAATGACATCTACACCAAGTGTTGTAATCCCAACCAAACATTGCTTTAATAATTTGTTCTGCTGGATTGGATGTTTTAGTTCTGCATTCTGATGCCTTATGACCTTGTTTGCTACATTTGTGACATATGCCTTTAAATCTTGGTTTCTCCTTGCATTCATTTGCTTTATGACCAAGCTGATTGCAATTATAGCATTTTCCACTGAATTTTGCTTTTCCATTGCTCCAACATTTGTTTGAAGTATGACCAATTTTGCCACAGTGATTACAGGTAGGTTTCTGATTCTTTTGAGTACATTGTCTAGAGAATTCACCTTCCTCTTTATATCCAAGTCCTGCTTTTCCTTTTTGCCTATGAAGGTTTAGTTCATACACCTGATTCATATCTTCTTGAGATTTCAACATTCTCTCATTGATTTTCCTTTTAGCATCTAGCTCACTCATCACTCTTAAATTGATTTTCTTTTCAGATCTCAGCTCTTCTCTCATATTTTCATTTTTTGATCTTAGAGTCAAGATTTCTTCATTTGCATTGGAGATTTGATCAATAAGATTTTCTAGCTGAAGAGTTTTATTCTGGATTTCATTGTTCTTTCCATCTATTTCATCTTTCATCTTATTTCTTTGTTCCAACACTTCATAGAATCTTTTTAATTGAATTTCCTGTTCTCTTTTCAATTTTCTCACTTCTTGCAGAGATCCACTCTTTTCTAGAAGTTCTTTGATTGCATTGTTTGCTTCATCTGAGCTGCTTGAAGGGAAAAAGTCTTCAATATTTTATTCAACATACTGGTGGTCATTGATTTGATTTGAAAGATCCTTCCTTCTTTTTAGGGAAAGGGAAAGATGCTCTCTTGCTTCTTTGAGTTGAGTTATGGCAATTTCCAGATCTAGCTTTTCATTCTCAATTACTTTTTTCAGTCTGAATATCTCCATTGTCCTGAATCTTTTCTCAATCTATCAAACTTTATTCTGAGATCCACTGTGCTCTAATACCAATTGTTGGAAATATTCAAGACTATCTAGGTTACTAAGAGGGGAGGGGTGAATCAGTAACTTCAAAACTTTTAACAGATTCAGATCTTAATAATATTGGATTGATAATATGACTGCATGCATGAGTAACAGAAAGAATAAAACATTCATAACACTTAGAACACAGAGATTTGGTGACCCAGAAACCTTCCAAGTAGAAAGTAAAACTGGGGTGGGGATGATACCCACAAAAATTCAATACTGCAGTATAAAGTTTGCCGGTTAAGGCTTACAATGATCACTTCTGATGATCTGCCCTGTTAGGAGTAATAAGGACTGCTAGGTCCACCTTGTTAGAGGTTTTACAAACATACAATGAAGTATGCACTCGGTTAAGAGATTTTTACAAAGACTGTTAAGTCTACCCAGTTAAAGGATTTCAAGCTGATTCACCTATTAGGATGAAACAGTAGATCTCTTACTTGCAACTATACTTGCTGATTGAGATTCTCTGATGTACTGATCACCTTCTATGATAGATAGATCTTTTCTACTTCTTATACTGTTGTAGCCCTTTGTAATTCACTTATCTCTACCTTTCTCTCTTTTTCATACTTCTCTATTTTTCATCATTTTTGGATATGACATAAAATATTGTTTATATATCAATCTAAGTCAATTCCAAAATAATTACAAGGTTGGCTCTTAAACAAGTAAACACAAATATTACTGAGTCGTCCCAAATATAGTTACATGGTTACTGCAAACTAACTCGGTGACTTTTTGATACTCGGCATCCACTGCATTACTCGGCATCATCATGCACTTGGTAGAAGTGGAAAATCAGTCCATACTAACCACTCGGTCATAGTTTCAAACTTGGTAAATACTGGAGACTCGGTAGATAAAGTGTTACTCGGTAGAAACTAAATTTCCTATTTAACCGTGCAGCACTCGGTAAACACTGTGAAACTTTGTGAGCTTGGTATGCACTGTTCTACTTGGTAAGCTCTATTCTACTCGGTAAGTTCAGCTTAGCTTGGTAAGCTCTGCTCTACTCGGTATGTACTATTCTGCTCGGTAAGATTTGTTATGCTCAGTATGTACTGTTCTGCTCCGTATGCACTATTCAGAATAAGTGTTGTCACTAATGACAATCATGCTTAATGCCAACAGTAACCATAATGGTATCATATTTTTAGGGTGTCATAGGAAAACCCATGATGAAATCCATCAAAACGATATCCCATTTCCATGAGGGAATGAGATTGGGATGTAAAAGACATGTTGGATGTTGGTGGTCTTCCTTAACCCTTTGAAACTCTAAACATCTAGCCACAAAATCATAAGTGTCATGTTTCATACCAGACCAATAGTAAAATTATTGAAGGTTTGCATGCATCTTCTTGACACCAGGATGTTCCGAGTAAGGTGCACGATGAGCCTCAGATAAGATCAAGTTACAAAGATCATCTGATGGGGGTACATATATCTAGATCATGTATCATAAAATATTACCAAACTCCAAAACATACCATGAAAATATTCCCTCCAAAGATCTCTCTGACTCAATCTCAGCTCTCACTTCCTTGTACCAAGTATTTGATGGAAGTTCCTCAAGTATACGACTCCACAAATCTACACTGAGAGTCAAAGCTAAAATCTCATGTCTCCTATGACTCAAGGTGTTGGATACCACATTTTTCTTACCCTAGATGTACTTTACCTTAAATTCATATTCATAAAGGAACTCCATCCATTAGCTTTGTCTAGCATTCAGATTAGGATGGGTAAATATATATTGTAAGTTGTGATGATTACTATGAATCTCAAATTGGTATCCCAACAAAAAGTGTCTCCATCAGACTAATGCATGAACTACTACTACCAACTTAAGTTCATGTGTAGGATAATTCAATTTGTGCTCCTTGAGTTTGCAAGATTCATAATAAATCACCCATCCTTCTATTTCCAATTCGGCTAAGTAGGATATCATGGTGTTGTCATTATGGCAACATATATTCAGTGTTAAGACAACATGATCCAAGGAGGAAGTTCTGGATGAGTACTTAAGAAAATTGTCTAAGTATAATAGTGTTTATCTATCTATACAAAGGCTATTTTGATCAGAGAAGTTCATAGGATTACTTTGAGTGCATGCGCACTTGAATACAGATTATATAAGGTATATAGAAGCTACATCTAAGAGTGCAAGACTGTATGACATGCATGAACATAGATATTAATTTTTTATAGAAACAGTGTTGAGTCAACCAAAATAGAGTAATGATTAGTAATTGATTATTTAGATTTAAGGGATTATTTTGTTTATCAAAATAATGACTTAACTAATTAGGGATGACATCCTAGATGTTAACCCTGAGGAAGAAAGAGTTAATATTATGTTTTGATAACATGGAAGCTGAATGAAGCTATATTTGAGATGGCTATTATAAAGAAGGATATTATGTTATGCAAAGTGATGTATGAGGCTAATGCAAAGTTGTAAAGAGATTTTGTATTGATTATGAAAAATCTAATATATGATTAGATAGGTGCAAACTGATAGAAAGTTTTGTAGAGCTTACAAGCTAGACCAGAATATTAAAGATATTTAGTAGCAACAAAAGGTTTTTGTATTCTATCTTTTGTATTGAATAATATTATTGTATATTGCATGTTTGGGCAGTGGGCTGATCTTGCATACATTCACATTTTTTAATACCAACTCCTAATAGGTTTGAGGCTTCTAACAAGGCCTAAAGTCCTCTAACGAGGACTGAGACACTATATAGATGTAATAAACTCCCAATAGGGTCAATATCTATAACTAGATACTTTTGATTAGTGGATTGTTTGTAGGTATCATCCCCACCAGGGTTTTCCCTTGGCCATGGTTTCCTTGAGAACAATCATGGTGTTATGAGTTACTTTATTTTATGGTTGTGCTTATTTCTCAATTTATTCAGTTTAGTTTTTTTATGAAAGTTACAAGTTAATTACATATATCCATAAGTGGGAAAAAGTAAAAGTTTGTGATATATTGATTCACCCCCCCCCCCCCCTCTCAGTATTTCCTATTCCTAACAACTGGTATTAGAGCACAGTTACTGAAGAAAGAGATACTCTAAAGAACAAATATGAAAGTGAAAAATACTACATTGAGAAACTAAAAGATAAGATAGAATATCTTAAATCAAACAAAGAACTTAAAAATCTGATCAAGGATAGTGATGAAGTTTCAAAATTGAAAAAGGAAAATGAGATCCTAAAGCATGAACTAAAGATTTTAGACCTAAAGTTAAGCTTGAAAGATGATATTATAAAAGTTGAATCAAATCAAAAGTTTGAAAATGAAGATCTAAAATATAAACTTACCAAAGTAACATCTGAACTTGAGACTACAAAGTTGCAGTATGCTAAACTTGAGAAGTACAATACAATTGTGAAAGGGGAACTAACTCAATCCAGGAAACATCTTGATAAACTATATTCAAGCAGGGAAAAAATTGATGAAAAAATTTCTTATCAAAAACCTTCTTATGATAAAATTGGTCTTGGATATTTCGAAGAAAAATTATGAAAGAATATTGAAGAATGTAAAGAACCAGATCCAAAAATTCAACAACCTAAGAACAAAGAAGAAGAAAAACAAAACAAAGTTGAGTCTAACCAATGTGAAGAAGTACCTAAACAACCTAAGCAAGATGGATCACCTAAAAAAATGTGAAGTGAATTCAAAGGTAGATGTTTTACATGCAATTTATTTGGACACATGAAAAGAGATTGTATAGGTAAGAAATTCAAACCTATCTCTGGTTATTGTTATAAATGTCATGATTTTGGTCATAGAGCTATTGATTGTAAGAAACCTAGATCTAATAATAAAGATAATAGTAGAATATTTAGAAATACTAATCCTATAGATAAAAGACCTACCAGAGTAATAAACAATATAAGAAATGGAGTTGTGTGTTATAGATGCAACAATTTTGGATATATTGGCAGAAATTATAGATCACAAATTAGTTAGTTGGGACCAAGATATGGAAACAATGTCATAGTTTGTCAGATTTGTAATAACATGGATCACACAGTGAGATATTACAGAATGAACAACATGGGGAATTCTAATCCTAGAAGAAATGTGAATTACACCAGAAGAAATATGGATACCAACAATAGTCAAAAGGGAAATAGTAGTAACATGGAAGAAGTTATATTTTCAAAGCTATAGATCAAGTAAGTGCATTCACAATATCAGGAAATTAGCTAGATGAAGTGTTTGAGAGTAAGTTGGAATCAATTCTAAACCCATCTCAAACTAATTGAGCATCAAATTTCATGAATTATGAATCACATTAAGCATCAGAATAGCATAGAGCTTAGTAGAAATAGAATCAAGCCTTTTGAAGGTAATATAATATAGAAAGTGACATAAGGAACCTATGGTGAAGAGAAGATGAAATTTTGAGCATGTATGCGATCACACAAAGAGAAAGAATTTTTACAAGTAACCAGGAATAAATTTTTAGCATGTACACACTTATGAAAATAATACAATGACAATGTCTTGAAGGATTTGATAGATAAAACTGGATTATTGGCATCATTTGATCATTCAAGAGTTTACAAGAGTCTTAGAGAGCTAGTCAATGTAGATTGAAAGCAGTTTGAAAGATTTGGAGATAGATTTTTTATAGAACTATGCGGAAGCCCTAAATCATGATTCCAAGGTATTTAATTAAGTGTTTATTGATAGAGAAATTACTTTTCACTACAATCATGGATGTATCCAGGTATGTGCGGGATCATGGTATGCCAAACTAGGCCCTTAAGTGGCAATGAAAATTTAAAAAATTAGGTTTAGGCAAGTTGACATAAAAAATTGAACAAGTTATAAATATTATATCAAAAATACTATAGAAAATTGAATTTAGTTTCTAAGAAACTAGGCCTTTTTTGAAAAACAATTATTCTATATGTTGAAAATTTCAAATTTCAATGTAGTAGTACAAAAATTTCATGAAAAAAAGAAGAAGTAGGTGTATGTCTAACCACCTTAAACACAATCAAATTATAATTTTTTTTTACAATATTCTATATGTAAGTAGTAGACTCATGTCTAGATGTGACACATATTTTTTTGTAATTTATTTCCAAGTAAATAATTAATTATTATTTTTCTTCTACAACTTTTCAAAATACAAAAGCTCACATGTCTAACCATGTTAACTTAGTTTAAACTTTATCAAATTGAATTTTTTTAATTTTTCTTGTAGAAGGAAAATCATAGAATGTGATACATGTTTTGGATTTCAAAATTGTTATACAGTTTGAAAGTTATATCTATTTTTCAATAAGTCTATCAATCAGGATTAGAAAGATAACAAGTAGGTGTATGTCTGACCACATTAGACAAAATCAAATGATAAATTTTTTTATAAGATTCTAGATAAAAGTAGTAGACTCATGTCTAGATGTGATGTATATTTTTTTGTATTTTTTTTCCAAGTAAATAATTAATTATGATTTTTCTGCTATAAATTTTTCTAAATATAAAAACTCTCATGTCTGACCACCTTAACTTAGTATAAAATTCATAAAATTGAAAGAATTGTTTATTATTATTGTATTAGGTGAAGCATAGAATGTGATGTATATTTTAGATTTAAAAAATGTTATATTGTTTGAAAGTTATAGTTGTTTTTCAAAGAGTCTATCAACTAGGACTTCTTTTTCACATTGCCACTTTTTGGCATACCATGATCCTACACATACCCATCCCTAGTTTAAAACATTAAGGACACACCTAGACCTAAGGTGAAAAGGGAACAAATAGAACCCTCTAAGGAAGACCCTATCTTAGTATTATCGGTTATACCAGACGGTGTATTGCATTTGGAAGATGTGAAAGGATACCTGAAGTGTAAATTTGAGACTGTAGGAGACATTAGTATAACAAAATATACAACCAGGATATGACCTATAAGGAATCGTATGAACATTTAGGTCAACTAGACATTATCAAATACATGTTTCACTATGAATTCCAGAATGATGAATGGACTAAGATCATTTTAAGGAGAATTCATGATGAAACATTTTGGTTGGATGATAGAGTGATATACATCACAACTTATTTGATACATGAAGTAACAAGATTATCTAACAAAGGTGAAATCCCTCTAAATTGAAGAATGTGAAAAAAATAGTTCTAGACAACACTAAATCTTCATATAATGGAAGAGACATTGTAATTAGTAAGATTGAGAAGAATGATGCTAGGTATGTGTGTAAGATAATGACTACCAAGTTATGTGCTAGCTCTAGAGAAGATGATATGGCACTAGGTATGGTACATGAAGCTTATCTTATGTGTGTTGATAAGTTTGATGTTGACATGAGTGAAATTTTGAGGATCCAACTAATTGAAAATCTTGAGAGGATTAAGAATACAAATAATTCCCAATTCAAATTCTCATCCTTAATCACTTATATGTTTTTCCATCTTTTGAGAAGATTTCCCTAAAATATAGGAGCTGATTGGAATGATGAGAGGAGTTCAATAGACATAATCAACAAAGTCTATCTTAGACACCCAATTACTAAAGTAAATGAGAATGCCACACTTGTAATTAAAAATTTTCAAAATGAGATGAAGAAAAGGTCAAGAATTCCATCTTCAATAGTCAAAAAATACAAGAATGAAATATGCTTTTTGGTTGATATAGAATTCACATATATTGAAGCAGTTGAACCAATAAATGAATTCATAGACCCTCTAGAATATTAAGTATTTGAAGAGGCAATTAAAGGATATGTAAGAAGAATTCTAAAGCATAGACTGAATTCCAACAATCTTAGATTTGGAACATTTGATGAAATTTTTAGCAGATCACACCAATCTCAGTTGCAGGAGTCAACTAAGAAAAGGGTTGACACAATAATCAAGAAGATATTAAAAGAAACATGTATGAATAAAGATGAATTCAACATTAGAAAGAAGACAACAACAATAATGAGAGATATTGGACAAAATGAAGTATTATCTGTACCACCTTTGGCATCCAAATAAATCCCTTTTCTACATATTCAAAATGTTGATGAAGATGTCACTAAGCCTAGTGAGATGAGCATATCACTGGACAAGACACAACCAATAGTCACACAAGAATCTACTAGATCCACCTCCACTACACCAGCTGAAAGAGTAAAATAAATGGCTAGTGGACTAGGAAAAAGGAAGAAGACTATCTTTTCTCTTGTGGAAAGGATAAGGACACAAGAGGAAGAAACAACTCCCATCAAGAAAATGAGAGGTCAAGTTTTAATTCAATCTCAAGGAGAAGAAAAGGAAGGTAGAAGTAAAAAGAAATATTGGAAGCATAAAATTGAGAAAGTGAATCCTTTGATCATAAATGAAGGAGATTTCACAAAGCTAAATAAATACTATCACATGTACAATAATTTTATAAAAAAAAATCTTGAGAATACAGTTGTCAGGCACATGATTCTTGTTGACAAGAAATTTGAGAATATTAAACATAAGATACCGAGTGATCTTTATGAGAAAATGATCAAGAAGAACATGAGAGAAATAGAAGAGGACAAAGGTATAAGAGAAAGATTTGTAAGAAAACTATGTGAAATTAAAGATGAAGAACACTTCAAATCAACATTGAAGAGTCTCAACACCCATTTGAGAAGAAAAAGAAGAACAGTTCTAATTATGGAAGGTAATTATGAGGAAGTTAACAAGAAAATTGAGGAAGAAATTGTGAAAGTAATGAATTCAATACCAGGAGAAGCATTAACTGAATCAGAATAGGACACTCAAATAATAGAAGCAGCTTCACAAATGAAAGAAACTAGAGTTCCACCACCCACCATTCTTATTGATGATGAAACCATGCATGTAGAAGGTACCAATTGTTAGGAATAGTCCTAAGAGATAACTAATAAGGGGGTGGGGGTGGGTGAATAAGTTATCTACAAGTTTCAATTCTTTATCCAATTAAGTATACTTAAAATTTAAGCATAAACAAAATGAAAGAACACTTGAACACAACACCAATAATTTGGTTACGGGGAAACCCAAATAGGTAAAAACTCTGGTGGGAATTAACACCCACTAATAAACTGAACTAGGTTATAATGATCCTTGTTAGAAGATCTTACAACCTTGTTAGGATTTGATCTTTATAATGATTTTAGTACAGTGACCTGGTCAAAGGTCAGACCCTATAAGGAGTCTTTTATGATTGACCCTCTAAGGGGTGAGGATGCATTGTCCAAGAGCTTACTGCTCAAAGGGGTGAAGGCTGCAACCTTTTGAATAATAAATACACACTATATCTAGATCTTGGTGAGCTATGAGGTAGACCTATTGTCTTGATCAGTTCCAATGAATAGCACACTCTATCTTCTCTTCCACATAGACCTATTCTTGATGGTACAATACTTTGCACTCTTTGCTATGCTCTAATCTTTCATCTCCATGCCATACTACTAGAGATCACAAATGACTGGCTATAAGTATCTTTCCTCTAAATGATATAATCAAGTTATCCTAGTAGAACCACCTTGAAATAATATAAGAGAAACAATAACACTCTCCAATAACATCTCAGTCAGCTCTACTAATCATGCAACACAAACTGGGACCTGTCCAAATCAATAAGTGTAGATGCACGCTACACACTATCGGCTCTACCAAATTAATTGATACTTTCTCCTCAAGATGAATTACATCATGCACTCTTAACCAAACATTATTAACTCTTCTCCAATCACTAATCCAAACACGCATACTGAAATGATAGGTGCAACTCCTATACCAATATAATCTCTATCAGCTCTTCTAGATAAACATAGGAAACTACAACTGGTGAATAGCGACTGCATAAATTCACTTCTAATGCACATCAGACACTGTGTGTATGAATGTAAAAAAAATAACATGTATCCATCACATATCCAAACATGCAAGGCTCCATGATAACTATACAAAAAATGACTCACAGAACACTGCCTGTAACTCTGTCAGGAACACTGCTGACATAGGCTACTACATAACTATCTGTACTAACAATTAACCTCTATGTCCATGATATCATGCTGATAACATGTCCATGCTACATATACTCAAATCTTAATGCATAAGTCTTCCATGAATATTACTTACCATATGTTTTCATCAATGACAAACATACAGTTAGCATTGGCTTGCTGGAAAATCTCCAACAATCTCCCCCTTTGGCATTGATGGCAACATATGGAATGAAAAACACCACCAATCCAAATGAAAAATTCTTTTATAACATTCTCCATTTACTCATCAAAACTCCCCCAAGGATGAATCCTCCATCTACTGCAATATTCTTCAACATTCTCCATTTCCTCAACTGAACTGCTTCCATGACTAAATACTACTCCCCCTTGCTTCTATATATTACTCCTCCTTAATTCTGTATGTACTCCCCCTTTGATATTTTTTTTCATGACTATATACTACTCCACCTTTGACATAAATGGCAAAGGGCACCAAACATTTAAGCACCAGTACTACTCCTGAAGTAGAGTAGTCAACCATCCATCAGTCATTGAGGACTGATGCTCTCTCCACTTTCTCTAATCAGAATCAGGGAAGGGAATTACTCCTAGATTCTCCCTGAGGTACTCAAAAGTATCCTTTGGTAAAGGATTTGTGAATATATTTTCTAGCTATTCCTTTGTACTCACATAATCCAATTTGACTTCTTTCTCTGCCACTTTCTCTCTTAGGAAGTGATACTTAATCTCTATGTGTTTTGTCTTTGCATGCATTATGGGATTTTTTGACATGTTGATAGTGCTAGTGTTATCACAATGAATAAGAATAGGATAATCAATCTGAATTCCAAAATACTTTATCATCTTCTTGATCCAAACAGTTTTAGAATAGTTCAAAGATGCTGCAATGTACTCTGCTTCTCCTGTTGACTGAGAAATACAATTATGCTTCTTGCTTGTCCAAGTGACTAGTCTATCACCAATAAATATTGCTCCTCCTAATGTATTCTTTCTATCATCCACGCATCCTACCCAATCTGCATCTATATATACATGAATCTCAACATTCTCTAAATTAGGATACCATAGACCATAATCTATAGTGCCCTTCAAATATATGAATATTCTCTTTACTGTCATGAGGTGACTTTGTTTAGGCTCTACTGCAAATCTTCCAACTATGCCAACTACATTAGAAATATTAGGTCTAGATTGAGTAAGATATATAAGTTTACCAATCATAGACTTGTACAATGTTATATCTACTATTGGAGAATCATCTTCTTTTGTAAGCTTGCATCCTATTATCATAGGTGTACCCACTGGCTTGGAATCATCCATCTTGAACTTCTTCAATATCTCTTTCACATATTTAGACTGATTAATGAAAATGCCTTTCTTTGTCTGCTACACATTTAATCCCAAAAAGTATTTGATAGGTCCAATCATGCTCATCTCAAACTCACTCTACATCTCCTTAGCAAATTCTACACTAAGTTTGTCATTACCCCCAAAGATAATGTCATCAAAAAATATAGGCACAAGTAGTAAACCTTCAGATGTCTCTCTTATAAATAGATTATAATCTCCTGCTCCTTTCTTGAATCCAATTTTTGTTATATATCCATCAAGTCTCTCATACCAAGCTCTAGGGGCTTACTTAAGTCCATAGAGGGCTTTCTTCAATCTGCATACCATATCAGACTTGTCTGATAAGGTGAATCCTTCTGGATGCTCAATGTATACTTCATCCTTTAACTCTCCATTCAAGAATGCCGACTTGACATCCATCTAATAAACTTTGAAGTTTTTGAATGTTGCATAAGCTAGAAATAACTTAATGGCTTCTAATCTTCTCACAGGTGCAAATGTGTCTGAATAATCAATACCTTCTCTTTGCACATATCCCTTACATACTAACCTTTCTTTATTCCTTACTACTGTACCATCTTCATTAATCTTGTTTCTAAATATCCACTTGGTTCCAATCACATTCTTATCACTAGGTCTTGGGACCAGTTTCCAAGTATCATTCTTAATAATCTGATCTAGTTCTTTCTTTCATAGCATCATGCCAATCTAAATCATTACATGCATCTTCAACACTTAAAGGTTCAATCTGAGATAGTAAACATATCATTTCATTTCCTGCTGAAGTCTTTTCTTTTGATCTTGTTGTGACTTTTCCGCTCTGATCTCCAATGATGTCATCCTTAGAGTGATATCTAGATGTAAACTTTGGAACTTTAGGTGATACTATCTCATCTACCTTCTAAGTTTCTTCTTCACTTGTTTTAGGGTCATTGAATAATACATCAATACTGTCAAACATCTCTTCAACAACTGTCTCACTAGTGGAAGGACTGGGTTCTTCTTCAATCATAGGTGCAAAATCATGATATCTTTCTTGAACCATAAAATTTTCATCAATCTTAACATGATCACTTTCAATGATCTTCAATCTCAAATTAAAATATCTATAAGCTTTGCTTTTAGTAGAGTAACCAAGGAAAATACCTTCATCGCTTCTTGCATCAAAATTTCCTATTGCTTCATCCCTCTTGATGTAGCACTTGCTTCCAAAGATTCTAAAGTATTTCACTGCGGGAACATTACCAAAACATAGCTCATAAGGTGTCTTGTCCATGCCAAGGCTCAATTGTATTCTATTGATGGTATAGAATGCACATCTCTCCAATAGGTGTGTGCAACTTTTCCTTCAATCATGATGGAGCATGATGTATCAAGGATGATCCTATTCCTTCTCTCTACAATCCCATTCTGCTGGGGGGTTCTAGGTGCACTCAACTGTCTCTTTATGCCATGTTCTTCGCAGTAATCATAAAATCTGTTAGAGGTGAATTCTCCTCCTCTATCCGATCTTAGACACTATCTTTAGTCTAGATCCATTCTCAACCTTAGTTTTGAATATTTTGAACTTCTCAAATGCTTTTGACTTATCTTTCAAGAATGCAACCCACATTGTTCTAGAATAATCATCAACAAATAGAATGAAATACCTTTCACCATAGTATGATCTTGTTTAAGTTGGTCCATATAGGTCTATATGAATCAGATTCAACTTGTTCTCTACTAAATTATGCTTGCTTCTAAATTTCCTCACATGCTTTCCCATCACACATTCCCTGAAAATAGTATCAATTGGCTTTTCTATGTAAGGTAGATCTCTTACTATCTTTACATTGCTTATCTTTACTATGTTATCAAAATTGATATGACATAGTCTTTTATGCCATAGCCAGCTGTCATCTACTTTAGCAACAAAACAACTTATTTTTGAATTAAGATGAAAAACATTACCTTTAGTCTTTGAACCTGATGCAATTATTACACCATCCTTGTTGTTAATGATGCACTTTTGGTCTTTGAACTCCAACTGATAACCTTTGTCAAGAAACTGCCCAACACTAAGAAGGTTATGTTGCAAACCATCTACATAAAGAACATCATCAGTGTTGTTCTTTCCATCCAATGTGATAGCTTCCCTACAAATAATAATTTTAGGAGTGTTATCTCTAAATCTAACCATGCTACCTTTGTATTTGTCCAGATGAACAAATCTATCTTTATCACCTATCATGTGATGTGAACAACCGCTATCTATAATCCAATTTGTCCTTATGTTTTCTTGTGAAATCAATGATAGCTCTTGTTCCTTTTTCTCATCTTCACAATCCATTTCATCAAACATCTTCTCCATAATAGCAATAAATCAAATTTCATCTTCAACTGAATCATCATCAGAAATTCCATCACCATCATAGTAACATTCTTTTGTATACTTAGGCTTGTAGTTAGTTCTGAATTTTTTAAATCTTGTAGGACACTTAGATGTAAAGTGACAAATCTTATTACATGAGAAACATTTGAATGGTAAATGACCTTCATACTTTCCTTTTCCTTTTCTTTCTTCTTATCAATCATAGCAATAATATCATCTATCTCTTTATCTTCATCTTCATCATCAAAATTACCAGAAGTGTTTGAAGATTTCTTACCATGGACTGATACTTTGAAGGTTGTCTCACTTTTAAGCTCTGTCTTCAATCTTGAAATCTCAAAAGCTAAAATTTTTTTGATCAAGGTCTCTCTCTTGAAATTTTTTTTAAGGTGCATGGTCTCATCAAGGATGTTGATCTTGTTTTCATACTCTACTATAAGAGTAGTCATCAACTTATCCATAATGTCTTCCTACGAGATCTCTCCACCATTGTTCCTGATTCCAGCAACTGCTTCATTAATCCTTTGGTTGTAAGCTCTGATGTCTTCTTTAGGTAGCATCTCTAATGCATTGTATCTTTTCTTCCATATCTTTCTATGCACATTCTTTGCTTGTGTATCTCCTTCAAACATGTCTTCTAGGTGCTTCCATATCTTGTAAGTTGTGTCTACTTTCTTTTTCTCTAAAAATTCACTATCAGATAAGGCACTGATAAGGGGTTCTTTGGCTATTGCATTTTGATGGAAAAAATCCTTTTTCTTGCCAGTAGCATCTTCCTTTGCAAGATTTGGTAGATAGAGGATCTTAACTTCTTTGATAGCCACTTCAAAACCAATGCATTGCAAATGTGTCACCATTTTTGTTCTTCCAATCAAGATAGTTCTCTCCATCAAACTTAGGACTGTATTTTCTAAAGAATTCCATCTGATCAACCTCAAGCTATTAAAATTTATCTTTGAGGCACTTAGCTATGATACCAATTGTTAGGAATAGTCCCAAGAGATAACTGAGAGGTGGGGGGGTGAATTAGTTATCTACAAGTTTCATTTTTTTATAAAATTAAGTATACTTAAAATTTAAGCATAAACAAAATGAAATAAAAATTGAACACAACACCAATAATTTGGTTATGAGGAAACCCAAATAAATAAAAACCCTAGTGGTAATTAACACCCACTAATAAACTAAACTAGTGTATAATGATCCTTGTTAGAAGATCTTACAACCCTGTTAGGAGTTGATCTTTATAATGATTTTAGTATAGTGACCTGGTCAAAGGTCAGACCCTGTTAGGATTCTTTTATGATTGACCCTGTTAGGGTTGAGGACACACTGTTTGATATTTTACTGCTCAAAGGGGTAAAGGCTGCAACCTTCTGAATAAGAAATACACACTATATCTGGATCTTGGTGAATTGCGAGGTAGACTTGCTATCTCAATTAGTTCCAATGAATAACACACTCTATCTTCTCTATCACATAGACCTCTTCTTGATGGAACAATACTTCACACTCTCTACTCTGCTCTAATCTTTCATCTCCATGCCATACTACTAGCGCTCACAAATGACCGGCTATAAGTATCTTTCCTCGAAATGATATAATCAAGTTGGCCTATTAGAACGACCTTGAAATCATATTAGAGAAAAAATAACACTCTCCAATAACATCTTGGTCAGCTCTACTAAGCACACAACACAAACTAGGACCTATCCAAATCAATAAGTGTAGATGCACACTACACACTGTCGGCTCTACCAAATTAATTGATACTTTCTCCTCAATTTGAATTACATCATGTGATCTTAACCAAGAATTCTTAACTCTTCTCCTATCACTAATCCAAGCATGCATTGATAGGTGCAACTCCTGTACCAATATAATCTATGTCGGCTCTTTTGGATAATCACAAGAAACTACAACTGGTGAATAGCGACTTCATAACTTCACTTCTCCTACATATCAGACTCTGTGTCCATGAATTTAACAACACTAACATTTCTCCATCACATATCCAAACATGAAAGGCTCCATGATAACTGTATGGACAATCACTCATAGAACATTGCCTATAACTCTATTAGGAACACTACTGACATAGGCTGCTACATAATTGTCTGTACTAACAATTAACCTCTACATCCATGATATCATGTTGATAACATGTCCATGCTACATATACTCAAATCTTACTGCATAAGTCTTCCATGCATGCTACTTACCATATGTTGTCATCAATGAAAAACATACAGTCAGCACTGGCTTGCTAGCAAATGTCCAGCACCAACATCACCATTGACATAGAAGAAGATCCTTTTATTGTAAAAATGGTCAACAGTCCCCTTGGGATTTGTGACATGGTGTAACCACCTCCTGTATCTTCTATAAGTCTAGTGGTTGCATCAGGCATTAACAGGTTGATCTTTTGGTGCAACGACAACCACTACTTATAACAAGTGGTATCAGAGCTTGGTCATAGGTTTGAATCCCCTTGGGTAACATTGAGGGGGAGATTGTAGGTAAAATAGTCAGCATTCCACTTGGGATTCATGACATGGCTTAACCACCTCCTCTATCCTCTATAAGTCTAGTGGTTGTATCAGGAATTAATAGGTTGATCTTTTTGTGCAATGAAAACCACTACTTGTAACACCTTTTGAAGATCAAGGAGAGGATGTTGGAAATTTGGGAGAAGTGATAAATGAACAATAAGATGAAGAAGATAAGGAAGAAGATGTAGAAGTAGAAAAGGGAGAGGCTAAGCTAGAATAAATAAAGGCATCAAAGGAGACACAAATAGAAGTTACCAAATAAGAAGTGCAAGAGAAACAAGGTATAGGAAAAGAGGTAAGGCCTACAGAGATTTTACCTCACCATATTAAAATAGTAACACCATAGAAGATCATAGCAACAAGCTCATCAAAGTCACCCATTGAGTCAGTATTAGAAAATTTGGGAGTTGAAGTTGATGATGATGATCAAATAGAGTTGATCTCATCTCTAAATAAGATAATTAGAAAGAACACTAAAGTAAATAACCTAGACAGATTTCTACTTGAGGTAAAAAATAAGCTTCAAGGTATTATATCTACTCAAGTTAGTGAAGTCGGTCTACAAGTTGAAGAAAGAGAGGTAATCAAAGCTTTTGATAGTGAGTTCACTACTTTATCTGACATTGCATCAGTGAAAGCACAAACACTTCATGATGCACATTTATTTAAATCCACTTGTCAAAACATTAAGAATGATTTAGACAACCTTGATGTTTGAATTAAGGAGTCGAGGAGATGTTTGGAAAGAGGAAGAGTGGTGTACAGTCAGTGTACCTTTCCACACAATCATATCTTAGATATTTTAGAAAATTTGAAGAATAAAGAAGCAGAATTACAAGTCATAGTGAATGAGCTATAGAATCCTAGCATGAAGATCACCAATACTGATAAGATAATGAGTAAAATACATGATGAAATAAGGCTATTAGAAAATGAAAAGGAAAGAAAGTTGAAAAGGTTTTCATTACTAAGAGAACACCTAACCTTGAAGATTAGTAATGTGCAGAATCAACTGGAAGAATGTCTTCATCAAAGACATCATATGGTAAATTTTCCTATCTGAATCTTAGAGTAGTTGAGATAGCATCTTATGGGCTATGTGCATTACTTAGTGTATCAGATCCTGTTAAGGCTACATGGGACAAAGAAATTGAAAACTTGAAGGTGAATTTTACAGATTGCATTTCAAGTCTTCTAGCATTATAGAATTGAAGACAAGAAGGTATATTATAAAATTTTGACCTATATATATATACATATTTTGACACCTTTGTCATTGTTGTCAAAGGGGTAGTAATATAGTATGAGAAAATGGCCTGTATGTATAAGGTATAGATATATGTGAAATAGTATGGAGTATAATCAAAGGGGGAGTATCCCTATGGTAGAATAAGTAGACATGTATGATCCACAGACTTTTAGAAAATCTTGTAATGGCCATGCAACACAATGTTGTAGAATGTTGCAAGATTGTTTTTGAAATTTTTATGTAAGTTTTTGGGACTTAGCCAAATTTCTCATATGTTTCCACCAATGACAAAGGGGAGATTGTTGAAAATTTGTCTTAGTAGGATATCATGGTGTTATCATTATGGAAACATATATTTAGTGTTAAGAAAACATGATCCAAGGGGGAAGTTCTGGATGAGTACTTAAGAAAATTATCTAGGTATAATAGTGTTTATCTGTCTACATAGAGACTATTTTTATTAGCGAAGTTCACAAAAGTACTTTCAGTGCATGTACACTTGAACACATATTATAAAAGGTATATTGAAGCTACATCTAAGAGTGCAATACTATACAACATGTACAGACAAAGATATTAAAATTTTACAGAAACAATGTTGAGCTGACTAGAACATAGAAGGGTGGTCCCACAATAGTGTGTCCCACTTTTGGGCCAACTTTGACACAAAGATCAACATTATGAGAAAAAAATTCACTTTGGAAGACATGTTGCCGCCAAACTATTAGGAATTTGAAGATGATGTAAATTAGAGTCTTTTAGAATTTTATTTCTAGTTTCTAAATATATTTTTATAAAAAAATTTAAATTCATTTTTCCTTCTCCTTCAAAAAGTGGTTTGTGTGAAAAACTATGTTTTTAAGGAGTTAATGTTACTTGGATCAACATAACTTTTCTTTATAATATGATAATGATGTAATTATTTTGAGATTGTATTTGTAACTTGAATATCTAAAGGATGCAATTGGTTTCATTCATTTTGGGTCAATATTTCATAGTTTATTAAGTTCTAAAGTGACAGTAATTGTAATTTAGACATAAGGTCACTTGGATCGCTCTAACTTGATCTGTGTATATCGAAATTCATTTTTTATTTTTTTTATAGAAAGGTAACACAAATACTCTTTTCCTACATATTTTTCATAATTTTTTTTTGTGATTTACTATTTTTCCCAAAGTCTTGAAGAGACAGGTTGTTGAATGACCAAACAACCTATGTTTAGTTAAAGTAATATTTAAAAGTGATAATGAACTCAATATCTATTAAAATTATATTCATTAGAAATCTTGTTCTAAATAGCATCATACTACATAGATAGGTTTTTCAAATAGATTCATTTGATTTGCCAAAACATAAAGTCGAAGTGATTTTTTGTCAGCATTTTAATAGGTGCGAAGGAGACTCCATTGTAGGTATGAATGAGGAGTATAGATGTTATATCAATGTTTTTTTAATCTAAGAGGATTTGAGCTAACCATTTGTAATTAATTCCTTCAAATGGAACCTTTCAAGGCTTAAATCATCATATTTTAATAAAAATGTGTTATTTCAGCAAAAATCAACATGTCTAAAAAAGTGGGACATACTATTGTGGGACCACCTAGAAGCCATTAATAATTAATTATTTAGAGTTAAGGGATTATTTTTTTATGAAAATAATGACTTAACTAATTAGGGATGACATCCTAGACGTTAAACCTAAGGCAACAAGAGTTAATATTATGTTTTGATAATATGGAAGCCGAGTGATAAGCTATATTTGAGATATCTAGTATAAACAAGGATATTATGCTATGCAAAGTTATGTATGAGGCTAATGAGAAGTTGTAAAGAGATTTTGTATTGATTATGAAAAATCTGATATATGATCAAATCAGTGCATACTGATAGTGTAGTACCTCCATAGTTTGCTTTCAGTTTTTCAGTGCCCTACTCTTTTAGGCCACATTGTAGGTGTGCAGATCTTATTATTTCAATGATTGTTGATGATCCAAATTATGATTATGTTATGATGTTATATGATCTCATATTTAGATGTTAACATTATTATGATGTGATGCTTTATGTTTCAGTTGGATTATGATGTACTTACCCCATACTTGCATGTGTATGGTGCTCATATGTATGTACCTATTTTGTGTGTCTATATGGTAGAGGGCGGAGGCGTACTTACTTGCCTTGTTGAGATCCACATGACTGACTATACCCTATCATTGTTTGTTATATATTGTATGTACATGCTTTGTTTTGTGATGACATGTTTGCAGGTATAGGGCATCATCTTTCTTAAATTGGCAGGAGTGAGCGTGTCCATAAATACTCATCTCAATGGTAAAGAGGGGAGGTAACAGACAGACCCAAAACCCAAAACTTAAGCCTATTTATCCTAGGTATTGGATAAGTATATATCGACTACCTTACCTAAATTTGTCAGGTTGACATAGTTCATGGATTCCCTCCTTGAGCTTGTTTGTTTTATATGATGATCTTGATTTATTGCTTTTTGTGTATGTAATTTTCTATAGTCATGGTATTTAATATTATAGTTGAAAAATAATATTAAATTTAATTCCTATGTTTTTTTTGTGTTTATTAATTAATTAAAAATCAAATATTAGGATATTTGGATTTAATTAATTAATTATGTGAAAATAGGATTAATAATGTTCCATTAAACATTAAATAATTAATTGCATGATTTAATGCTATTTTGAATATTAAATTATTTAATGAGAGATTATAATAATAACATGTGCTTTATTAAGTTTTGATTGTGATTTGTTTCAAAAAGGAGACAACTTGTCTTTACGAGTCTAAGTTGTGTTGTGCATAATAAAATATATTTTTAATTAATAATTAGTAATTTTTTTCAACTTAAGAGTGAGAGTTTGAATAGGAGTTGTCTAATGAGTCATCTAGGGTTTGCATGAATGGTGGAGTTGAATCCCTAATAGGGAGAATTTGCATTCATTTGAATTCAATCAGGTTGTTGGAGATTTGTGGAGAGAGATTTTGGAGAATTATAGACATTTTTTGTGATTCTTGAGCTTTGTGTGTGTGCTTGAGTGTTTCTGGGTGAAGTTTGCTTGCATCTAGAATTGGGCTTTGCATACACTGTGATTCAGATCTGTAGGATTGAGTTCTTCTATTGATAGATCTGAGAGTTTTCTTCATTCTACAGGCATTCTATTATAGTATCTAGCATTGGAATTGAGGTAGGGTTTGAAGAAACCTTCCTGTAATTTTATCTATAGAATTTTTAGTATTTTCATACGTTTGATTTGATTTATTGTTATAGATTTGTTTCAATTTTTTTTTCAATTTGGGTGTTAATAAACCCTTAGATTCATAGCTATTAGTTTATTTTATGACTTGGCATAGTAGGGTTATGCTGTCAAAATTTGGTAAGAATATTCATTATAGAACCCTGGAAAAATAGAAAATTAAATTGGCTATAGTATGAACTATAGAGTGGCTAAATTAAATTATTGGGTTGTCAAAAATCCAATTTGAGTTAAAAAAATGTAATTTGGGTAAAAATCTCAATCTCTGTCAAAAAATGACAGTCAAAATTAAATTACCACATTAGAAAATTTATTTGCTACAAAAGACAAAAATTACATCAGTAAATTGGAAATGTATTCACAAACAAATAAAGAAAAAGACAGTTTAAGGAAAAAGACAAATTACCATGTGTATTAGGCAAACATTGTTCTTTTCCTTTTCTGGAAAAAAAATCCCACAAACCTAGTATTTACCGTTTTTAGAAATATTTCTAGTTTAAAAAAAAAAACTGTTAAAAAATGACTTGAGCCTTTTGAAAGCCATTTCCTTTTTGTTATTTTCAAAATTGTGTGTGTTTAAAAAAAAAAACTATTAAAAAATGACTTGAGCCTTTTGAAAGCCATTTCCTTTTTGTTATTTTCGAAATTGTGTGTGTGTAAAAAAAAATCTATATATAAAAAAAAAAAACTGATTTGAAAGTTTTTAAAGAAATTTATTAAAAAAAAAATTTATTGAATGAAGGGAGGTGGGAGCCACCACATCCCCCACCATCCCCAAGCCAGTGGTACACAGCGGCAGTACCTAAGGTACTGTCGACAGAGAGTACTATGTCAGTGGTACCTTAGGGTATCATGCGGCAGAGCCCCTGTCGGCGGCACTTTGGGGTGTCATACAGTGGGGAGCCCATGGCAGTGGGGAAACCCACGTGGGTGTGGGGTTCGTCCCCCCCACATTAATAAATGCTTTTAAATTTTTGTGATATCATTTTTATTATTATTTAATAAATAAATTTTTAATTTGTAAATTTTAATTTTATAAAAAGTTTAATTTATGATATATATATTTTATATTTTATATTTTATATAATATAAATTATAATTTATTTTGTATATTTTATTTATTTATTGATGTTTTAATTGTGCAATATGTATTCACGGACTAAGTTATGTATTTGTTAAAGGGAAAATTTGTAATATTACCTTATATAGTCCTTTATAAATTATGATTTATTCATTAATCAATTAAATAATGGAATGTCCTTGTAGGGTAATTAAATTCAAACCTTGCAAATTATAATCTAATGACATTCATAGAGTAACATTTGTGTTTTTCTACTGAAATTTAGCATTTTCATTATGTTGGATTCTTAGGTACTCTTCAGGAAATTTGCTTTACTTATGTTATTATTGGAATGATTATTTTCAGAATTTCCTAGTAGACCTTACTCTTGAAATTCAAATATGATGATTATGGAACGTATTTGATTATGGTTTTACTTTTGTTAGAAATGGTGTGAGTGTTGTATTCTTCATGTCTTCTTTTACATTATGGGATGTTGGGTACTAGAAGACCTAGGAGGATATAGAGGCTGGGGTATGTGTCAGATGTTTCTATTTTAGCTATGTTTGGTGTGTGTGTACTTTATCTGATTATCACTCCTGTTTGACCATTAGGCTCATGATGTTATGTATTCTGTTATGGTATCTTGGTATTCATTTTTGGTTCTTTTATGTGAATTTGGATTTGGAATTACCTAGTGGTATACCTATTTAAATCTAGGGGAGATTTATGAGCCTAGGGTAGTTTACCTAGATATGTGTTAGGGGGTGGCTTGCAATAAGCGTCAGGGCCCACAAATGGCTGCTAGGATCACTTATTGTAAGTGTCTATAATCAAGTGATAACCTAATAAAATTAAGAGGAAATAAATGAACCTAATAAGATAAGTTCCTCGCCCATGCTTGAGTGCTAGTATAGACTACGATGGGAATGGAGATGATGTTGGCCACCTTGAGAGGTATGTCTAGCATAGTTAATGGCTTCATCTACATGAGAAGTCATTGATCTATGTATGGTCACTTGAGTGTCGGGATTCAAAGTGATTACCAGGATGAGACTCAAGGGTTAGATGTACATAATGACACCTGCCTATGCATAGTCTAGTTATTCTACATGTGTCAGATGCCTCTAGATTAGTGAGTCTTACCTATCACTATACTTGTTGACCTTGAGTTAGAAAGCATTCAAGATTCCTTTTCCTAGTAGTATATCCTGACTTGTTTAATTATCTGATTTGGGGTCCAATGTTATCTTCTTAGCACAGTGGGGTAGGCCTTTGTGGTTCTACACGGATGGGTGGTAGTGATTCTTTACCATTTGAGATTTGACATCCTGGTGCCAGTGCTTGATGGTGTCTTTGTAGTTGGGCTCCTTATGATACTTATTCATTGATATTCTTTCTTATATTCTATTATTGTAAATCTTGTATTAGAGTATCGCATGTGATACCTAATCTGGACATTGTAATATAGATGTTAGAGTGATTACTACATACCCTGTGACATGTGCAGTGGATGTATGTTTATTAGGATTCATGGATGCTCATTAGAATGTAATTATTATGATGTAATTGTTAAATTAAATTTATGGAATCTTTTGTTGATGTTATCAAATGAGTTAAGTTAGTAAGTAATTCTACATCATGGGACCCATTAGATTTGTAACCTATGTTTACAATGTGTGTTATGTGAGTTAATGGTAAATGCTTCCATGTGAATGTTTATCTTATATGTAAACTTTAAAAAAAAATTGTTCACCAAACTTAGTGTTATATTCTAGGTTAGTTTCTTTTGCATTCCCTGGTGGGGCATTACAAATAGAAATTTTTGTAGAGCTTACAAGATAGATCAGAATATTGAAGATATTTAGCAGCAGAAAAAGGTTTTTGTATTCTATCTTTTGTATTGAAGACTATTATTTTATATTGCATGTTTGGGAAGTGGGATCTGTTAGGAATGAATGCTGAATATATCCTATGGGGAAGTATTCATAGCCATTTTGTAACATTCATGACTGTGATTGTCATTGATGTCACATAATGATCTACTGAAGATTAGTAGAGAAGCAGATAGTGTTTGTATTAGCGCCTGTGGGATATTGAAGATCAAGCTATACAGAGTTAAGGACTTAATCTATGATTTTTTCTAAGATTGTGGTTAAGAGTGCATATGGAAATTCATCTATTCATGATAGTTATGTGTAATTTAGTGGAAGTAGTATTCAGGCAGTGTTCCTAAGAAGCAGTTTGTGGAAATAGGATGATATCTCCTAGTCGGGATAGAATCTAAGAATGAGAGGTTGTATAGATGATGAAGAATTGATTATTGTGATGTGGATGTGACAGCAAGGTCAAAGGTTGCATGAGTGAAGAATTATCTTAATTGGAAGCCGATAGTTTTATGTAATTGTGAAATATTGTGTAACTTGTGGAAGATTTTATTTTTTAATTTGTATGTCGACTCATTTGTAATTATTTGAGTGTGGTATAAAGGAAGGAATATTTTCCTTATTTTAATGTAAGATTTTTTAGTAGTATGTGAAATTGAATTGTAGATTTGAGCAATATTGTTGTAAGAGGATATGCGAAGTACATAGATCTGGTATTGAGATCTCATGAAGTAGTTGGTGCGGTTTGGCATAGTCAGAGGAGAAGTGATAAGTTGTTGAGATTAGTATTATTTTGGTATTATTCTATTGAGTAATACAAATATTAGTTGGACAATGTGTTTAGTGATCTTACCCTTGAAGTTGTTTGGACAATGGGTCCTTCTGTCTTCCATAAACTCCTAATTGGGTTAGAATCTTGTAACTAGGATTCAAAGTCTCCTAACAAAGATTCATATGTACCAAATGTATTTCATAAGGCTCCTAATAGATTCCATCCTCTCACAAGGAACTTTCATATTAGTGCATCTTTTGTGGGTATCATTCCCATCGGGGTTTACTCTTTGATCAAGAGGTTCCCTATTTAACATTATCTTGTGTTATTGTGTTGTTTTGTATGTATATCTTTCTATGGTTTTTTATTACATTGCTTACATGGTTGAAATCTATTAAAAGTGATAAAAGTTGTCTTTATCTGATAACTGATTCACCCCCCTCCCCTCTCAATTATCTTGGTGGACTTTACTTTCTAACAATTGGTATCAGAGCAGCAAGTGATGGAATATGGATGAAGTGACTGAGAGGGGGGGGGGGGGGGGTGAATCAATCAACCATAAAACACTTCACAATTATTTCTTTCTAGATCCCTTAGGATATTTTAATGAATATAATCTGTTTAACACTCGGTAAATAGATTGCAGTAACTTGGTAGATGCAGAAAGTATTAGCAAAATTATCTTTTAGATATTTATCACCACTTGTATATGATTAAGATAACTATTAAGAACACAAGAGACACAGAATTTAATGTGGAAACCCAATATGGGAAAAACCACCAATGTATCTAGATACTGATTTTCACTTTTCTGAAGTGATGCCCAGTTAGAAGCCAACCCGGTAAAAGGTTACAAAACACACTGTTAGGTGTGACCTTGTTAGAGGATTTAATCACCCTGCTAGGAGTGGCCTGGTAAGAGGTCTTGAGAAAAATTCAATGGAATTGTCACCTTGTTAGAGGATTTACAATATGGTTGTTAAGCCAACTCGGTTAAGAGATTTAGAATTCACTGTTACAATGATAAAAAGGTAACAATGAAAATGACCTGTATAATAATGCAACTGCCTTGCTAATTACAGATCTTTGTTCTGTATAAGTGTGATCCTTCCTGATCGAATATATCTCTGCTACTCCTCAATGATATCTGGTCATCCTTCACAATTTCGCACACACCTTTCCTGTCTTTCTTCTATATATCTTCTTCTTTATTTCTTGTTTATTTTTCACATTTGACCTTTTAATTATATGATTTTAGATTTGTCAAATCAACATTACTTAGTATAACAGTCAGCTGAATTAAGAAAACTTTATTTGCAAAGATCCTTCAAGGGCCGACAGTGCTCGGTGACCATAACGAAATCTTCTACAATCTTTCAGAGACCAAGAGAACTCGATAAACACTGATAATCCTTTTTCTTCGATAACCGACTGAACTCGGTAGATGTTAACTTTTCTTTGACAACCGACTGAACTCGGTAAACACTGATTGCTGCGGACTATGACATTGTGTGACATCAAAGACAATACATAATTTGAGTAGCAATTTTCTTCAGACAATTGTTTCCAACAATCTCCCTCTTTGGCATTGATGGCAACACAATATGTCATAGCATAAGAAATTTTGAAAGAATTAGCTTGGTTCAGATTCAAATCTTCCTCTGTCAGCAAACTTCCTTTTTCCTAAAAACTCTTCCTCTGACTATTGAAAATTTCTTGAAGTAATAGCAAAGACATAGCAAACACTCCCTCTTTGACAACACATGCCAAAGACAATTCACATATTACCGGTGTAAACTAATGTACCTCAAGTACTGATTCATATGCAATGATTCCTTGAATATGTTGCATCAACTGGTTGATTTTCAATCATGTTCTGGTTGATGCATCACTAAAACTGTATTTAGTGAGCCTCGGATAGGGGAATGACCCCTAACTTACCTCTTAGATACACAAATGCATCCTTGGGTAATGGTTTGGTGAAAATGTCTACAATCTACTCTTTTGTATGAATATATTCTAATCTGATTTCCTTGTCCTACACTAATTCTCTGACAAAGTGATATTTAATAGCAATGTGCTTGGTTTTGGAATGCATTACTAGATTCTTCGAAATGTTTATTGCACTTGTATTGTCACAAAATATAACAAATGGTTCTTTGATTTCAACCTTCATACCTTGTAATAACTGTTTAAACCAAATAATATTTGAACAGTTTATTGCAGCAGCAACATATTCTGCTTCAGCTGTGGATTGAGATGTGCAATTTTGCTTTTCGTTGGTCAAGGATACCAGTCTTTTTCCAAGAAAAAATGCTCCACCACTTGTACTTTTTCTATCATCAATGTTCCCTGCCCAATCAGCATCAGTAAACACTTTTAAGTCTAGATTGCCTCCAAATTTATACCAAAAACCATATTCTTCAGTTCCTCTTAAGTACCTTAAGATTCTTTTGATTGCCATCATGTGATTTTCCTTAGGTTTTGCTGAGAATCTTGCTACTATACCGACTGCTAAGGCAATATTAGGTTTTGTATGTACTACATACTACAATTTTCCAATCATAGATCGATATAAGGTCTGATCTATTTCTTTTGAATCATCATTTTTGGTAAGTTTCAGTCCAGTACACATGAGTGTACCAACTGGTTTTGAATCTTCCATACCAAACTTCTTAAGTATTTCCTTAATGTATTTAGATTGAGTAATGTATATACCATTCTTGCTTTGCTGAATTTGAAGACCAACAAAGAATTTTATTAAACCAAACATAGACATTTCAAATTCTTTGTTCATTTGCTCTGAAAATTCTTTGCACTGATCATCATTCCCTATAAATATAGTATCATCTACAAATATTTTTGCCAATACAATTTTGTCATCCGGTCCTTCTTTAATATATAGATTGTTGTTATCATTGACTCTTTTGAAATTAATCTGAATCAAATAGTTATGGAGTCTTTCATACCATGCTCTAGGAGCTTGTTTCAAACCATACAATGCTTTGTGTAACTTGCAGACCATGTCCTTTTTATCTAGATCAACAAAACCTTCAGGTTGTTTAATGTAGACTTCTTCATCAAGAATTCCATTGAGAAATGCAGATTTTATATCCATCTGATATACCTTAAATCCTTTATGTGCTGCATAAGCAAGTAGAGTTCTTACACCTTCTAATCTTGCAACAGGAGAAAAAGTTTCACCATAATCTATACCTTCTTCTTGAGAATAACCTTTACATACCAATGTAGCTTTGTTTCTAGATACTTGACTGTCTTCATTCAGCTTATTCCTGAATACCCATTTTGTTCCAATTACATTCTTATCTTTAGGTCTAGGTACAAGAGTCCATGTTTTGTTCTTTTGTATTTGTTCTAATTCTTCATTCATTGCTTCAATCCAACTTTCATTTTTCAATGCATCTTTGATATTTCTAGGTTCAAAATCAGTAAGTAGACATGTACCTTTTAGCTTGCTTCTTGTCATAGTACCATCTGATTTGTTTCCAATGATTTGATTTGGTGTATGATGTCTTCAGACATATTTGGCTAGTATAGGTTCCTTGGCTTTTGAATGAGTCATGTTGTTGTCTTCTAGGATCTCTTCTTCAGGTTGCTCTGGCTCGGTAGATATTTGCTCAGTAACTTCAGGCTGAGACTCAGTTTGAATTTCTTCCTATGGCTCAGTTTGAACTTCTTTCTGTGACTCAGTTTGAACTTCTTCCTGTGACTCAGTTACTGTGCTAGGCTCGGTAGATATAGTTTCCTCATTGATAGTTGTGTCTGCCAATGTTTCAGGTTCAATGTAAATGAATCTCCTGTAGTTTTCAGGTTCCCTTTTGCTTTCTTCTTTAGTCTTTTCTACAAACTCATCAAATTTTACATGTATACTTTCTATGACTTTGTGAGTAGACAAGTTTAGACATTTGTATGCCTTGCTTTTGCTAGAATATCCTAGGAATATTCCTTCATCACTTTTCACATCAAATTTATTTCTTCTGGATTCTTTTAAGATATAACACTTGCTAGCAAATACTTTCATGTAACTTACATTGGGTTTATAGCCATACCATAACTCATAAGGAGTTTTGAATGTGTCTTTCTTCAATTGTACTTGGTTCAAGGTATGAACTACAGTGCTGATAGCTTCCTTCCAGTACTTTATGGCGATGTTCTTTTCTATCATTAGAGTCCTTGCACAATCCATAATAGATCTGTTTCTTCTTTCTACTATTCCATTTTGCTCAGGAGTTCTAGGAGCTGATACCTGTCTTTTGATTCCTCTTTCAATGCAAAAGTTGTTAAATTCATGGGAGATGAATTCACCACCTCTGTCTGATCTTAAGCATTTCAATCTTTTCCCTATTTCCTTTTCCACTCTTGCCAAGTACCATTTGAATTTTTCAAATGCTTCTAACTTTTCTCTTAAATACATAACAGTCATCATTCTAGAATAATCATCAATGAAAAGAATAAAGAATTTATCTCCAGTATAGATTTCTATTCCAATAGGTCCACATAAATCAGTATGCACAATTTCCAAAATCTCTTTAGACTGATAGTTCTTACTCTTAAAACTAGTTTTACTCATTTTGCCAATCTGACAATTCTTACATAGACCAGTATCAGGTTTCTTCAAGGTAGGAATGCCTCTTACCTTCTTGAATTTGCTTATTTTCATCATGTTATCAAAATTCACATGACATAACCTTTTGTGCCATAGCCAACTTTCTTCAATTTGAGCAATAAAACATGAATATTCATTGAGATCAAGATAAAATAAGTTACCTTTTGTTTGTTTGCCTGATCCAATGAGTTTTCCTTTTCCATCCAGTAGTCTTGCTTGACTATTCATGAATTCAACCTTGAAACCAGTGTTGATTAGCTGTGCTACACTTAGAAGATTATGTTTTAGTCCTTCAACCCAATAAGCATTATCACATATGAGTTCTTTGGTTAATGAGATTCTTCCTTTTCCTTTTATACAACAAGGTTCATTGTTTCCAAATCTTACATTGCCACTATCACAGTCTTCTAGGTATTCAAATTTTGTCTTGTCACCAGTCATGTGGTGTGAACATCCACTGTCTGTTATTCATATATCATCTTTGCTTATATGAGAAATAAGTGCCATCTTATCTTCATCATCATCAGATTCATCTTTTATAGCAATAAAAACAATTTCTTCTTCACTATCATCAGAATCTTTAGCCATAAAACATGTTTTCTTACCTTTATCCTTGAATGATTTGAAATTCTTTTTTCCATAGTACTTGTGACGTCTCTTCTCTTCCTTGGCCTACTTGTTTGGGCACCTAGCTAAATATGTCCAATTTCTTCACATGAAAAATAGATTAAAGGAGTTTTACCTTTATATTTACCTTTCCCTTTAGAGTACTTCTTTGCAAGTAATGCTTCTACAATTTCAAGATCACTATCAGAACTTTCTTCTGATACTTCTTCACTTCCTGACTGAACTTCTTTTATTTTCCTGTTCTTCCTTAGTGAAACCTTGGCCTCAAATGCTGACTCAATATTTTTGGAATTTGGAACATAATTGTCATAGTTGTCTAATTCAAAGGCTTTCAATCTTCCAACTAAAGCATCCAAAGTTATATTGTGGTTTGTTTCACATCTTCTTTCTTGAATAGATGATACTCTTATTGCATAGATAGGGAGTAATGTTCTGAGCACCTTGCTTATAATAGTTTCATCAGAGATTGTTCCTCCAGAAGCTCTAATTGCACTAACACTTGCTTTGATCCTTTCAACATATTTTGCAATGTTTTCATCTTCTTTCATATTCATCTTGTCAAACTGTCCTCTTAGGCTTTTTGCTTTGGCTCTTTTCACATTTGCATCACCACCATATATTTTATTCAGTGTGATCCACATTTCATATGCAGTAGTGCATTCTTTAATATCATCAAATTCTTCATAGCTGAGAGCTGATGCAATGTCTATCATCATGGTGTTATGATTCTTTTTCTCTGCAATGTCTTCAACAGTTAATGCACTAGTAGGAACTATGTATTCTTCATCAATGTATTTGCATCCTGAATCACCAATGGAAGCCAGATGAAGTCTCATGAGACCTTGCCATGCTGAAAAGTTATCTCTGTTGAGCTTTGGAATTTCTCTCTTGTAAGACATCCTGATCTTTAGCTTAGGTCCTTGAAACCCTTCCTGCAAGCACCAAAAGCTCTGATTCCAATTGATGGAATATGGATGAAGTGACTGAGAGGGGGGGGGGGGGGCGAATTAGTCAACCATAAAACACTTCACAATTATTTCTTTCCAGATCCCTTAGGATATCTTAATGAATATAATTTGTTTAACACTCGGTAAATAGATTGCAGTAACTTGGTAGATGCAGAAAGTATTAGCAAAATTATCTTTTAGATATTTATCACCACTTGTATATGATTAAGATAACTATTAAGAACACAAGAGACACAGAATTTAACGTGGAAACCCAATATGGGAAAAACCACCAATGTATCTAGATACTGATTTTCACTTTTCTGAAGTGATGCCCGGTTAGAAGCCAACCCGGTAAAAGGTTACAAAACACACTATTAGGTGTGACCTTGTTAGAGGATTTAATCACCCTGCTAGGAGTGGCCTAGTAAGAGGTCTTGAGAACAATTCAATGGAATTGTCACCTTGTTAGAGGATTTACAATATGGTTGTTAAACCAACTCGGTTAAGAGATTTAGAATTCACTGTTACAATGATAAAAAGGTAACAATGAAAATGACCTGTATAATAATGCAACTGCCTTGCTGATTACAGATCTCTGTTCTGTATAAGTGTGATCCTTCCTGATTGAATATATCTCTACTTCTCCTCAAGGATATCTGGTCATCCTTCACAATTTCGCACACACCTTTCCTGTCTTTCTTCTATATATCTTCTTCTTTATTTCTTGTTTATTTTTCACATTTGACCTTTTATTTATATGATTTTAGATTTGTCAAATCGACATTACTTAGTATAATAGTCGGCTGAATTAAGAAAACTTTGTTTGCAAAGATCCTTCAAGGGCCGACAGTGCTCAGTGACCATAACGAAATCTTCTACAATCTTTCGGAGACCGAGAGAACTCGGTAAAAATTGATAATCCTTTTTCTTCGATAACCAACTGAACTCGGTAGATGTTAACTTTTCTTTGACAACCGACTGAACTCGGTAAACACTGATTGCTGTGGACTATGACATTGTGTGACATCAAAGACAATACATAATTTGAGTAGCAATTTTCTTCAGACAATTATTTCCAACAGCAAGTCCTTGAAGGAAAAGTTTAACAACTTAAGGAGATCCATGGTGAGTCATTTCAGGAAAGAAAGCCCTAAGTTTGATGGAGTAAATTTTGAGTAAATTTTGACAGCTGAAAAGAAAAGATGAAGACACATTTTCTTTTTTTAGGACCAGGATATTGGTTAATCACAAAGAACAAGAAGACTATCATTGATGAAGACAAAATTGAAGAATGTACTAATGAGAGAGATCTATTCATGTGTAACATACTTGCTAGAGAAGCACTCTTCTCAGCCCTTCCAAAAAATGAGTGCAGTCAGGTAAAATATCTAAAAACATCTCATGAAATTTGGTTAGCTTGACAATCTACTTTTGAAAATGATTTGGTGAAGATATTCTAAATAGAAGTAGTGAATACAACAATATATACAATGAACGGAGTATAGATCAGAGAAGACACAGACAAGACAATTTATGAACTATGGTTTGGACATGCACCATTAGTTAAGTATTTTAGAATTTTTGGAAGTAAATGTTATATTAAGAGAGATGATGACATTGGAAAGTTTGACCCTAGAAGTGATGTAGGTATATTTCTTGGTTATTCATTGAAAATAAAATCTTATAGATGTTTCAATAAAAGAACTAAAACTATTGTTGAGAGCACAAATGTTAAAGTTGATGAAAAGTTCAAAATTTAGGAAAGAATGCTTGATTATGAATCAGATGAAGGAACTCATCCTAGAACTAATCTAGAAAATATTGAATTATTCTATGAAACTGGTAGTGGTTTGTAGAATGAAAGCTAAATTGAGAAAATCATGGAAGCATGTACAGCTGAAGCAAGAGCTAAGATAGGGACACCTAATAGGAATCTAACAAGAAATCATCATGTTGAGAAGACTATTGGAAGCATAGACAGAGGAGTTCTGACACGAAATAAGATACAAGAATAATTGTGTTTAATTTCTCAAATTGAACCTAAATCTACTAGTGAAACCTATGAAGATGAAAATTGGATTAAAGCTATGAAGGAAGAACTAGATCAAATTGAAAAGAATAAGACTTGGGAATTGGTCCCTAGACCTAAAGATAAGAATATTATAGGAACTAAATGGGTATTCAAGAACAAGATGAATGAACAAGGAGAATTTGTAAGGAATAAAGAAAGATTGGTATGTAAAGGATACTCATAGCAAGAAGGAATTGACTATGAAGAAACTTTTGCACCTGTAGCAAGAATTGAAGTAGTAAGAATTTTTTTGTCTTATGTAGCCTATAAGAAATTTAAAGTATATTAGATGGATGTAAAGTCATTATTTCTAAATGAAGAGTTAGAAGAAGTTTACATTGAGCATTTTGAAGGTTTTCCCTTAAATCATGAAGGAGACATGGTATGTAAATTGAACAAAACTTTATATGGACTTAAAAAAGCACCTAGAACTTGGTATGAAAGACTAGATAAGTATTTTATAAAATTAGGATTTACTAAAGTCACAGTGTAAAGTAACTTGTATATGAAAGAAATTGAAAATGGTTTGTTGGTTGTAGTTATTTTTGTTTATGATATTATCTTTGGAGGAGAAGATGAAGCCAGTGATAAATTTGTAGATGAAATGAAGACTGAATTTGAAATGAGTATGATTGGTGAGATGAAATATTTCTTAGGATTGCAGATAACATAGAACAGTGATGGTATCTTTTTATGTCAAAAAAAGTACTTGAATGACTTATTGAAGAGATTTGGAATGGAGAACTGCAAACCAGTTGGAACACCTATGGTAATTGGACATAGGTTATCTAGCACAGATGAGACTCCTACAGTTGAATAGAAGAAGTACAGATCTATGATTGGAGGATTGCAATATTTAACTCATACAAGACCAAACATATCACATGCAATTGGAATTGTTGTAATATTTCAAGCTGATCCTACATGGCAGTAAAAAGGATACTGAGGTATCTAAGAGGCACAATTGAATATGGATTGTGGTATGAAAAATCTAATGACTTTACCCCATGTGCATATACAGAGGTAGATTGGGGAGGCAGTGTTGATGAAAAAAAGAGTACAAGTGGTGGAGCATTTTTCCTTGGAGGGAGATTGGTTTCTTGTCTATGCAAGAAACAAAATTGTATTTCACATAGCACAATAGAAGTAGAATATGTGGCAGCACCAAAAAATTGTAATCAGATAATATGGATGAAACAAATGTTGAAGGATATTGCAATAAAATTTGATGAGCCTATTGTTATACACTGTGATAACACCACTACAGTTAGTATGTCTAAGAATCATGTACTACATTCTAAGACAAAGCATATAGAAATAAAGTATCATGTAGTGAGAGAGCAAGTTGCAGAGAAAGAAATCAGACTTGAGTACATAAGTACAAAAGAGCATATTGTAGATATATTTACAAAACCTTTGCTTAAGGATACATTTGAGTATCTGAGTGGTATGCTTGGGGTTATGCTCCAGCCTACTTTTGAAAAGTGATGTAGATTGTTGCATCAGTCCAGTGGTATATGAGCCTTAATTTTTTTCAGACTAGATGTTGGTACTTCCTCTATGGGGGAGTATGTGTTTTTGAGCTGAGTCATGAGGAATCTAGTGAATGTATTTTCTGAAAAGTGTCTTTTGACATTGGAGTTGCTGTTGACATAGTGATGTGGCATTTGTCATTGATGTCAATGGGGGAGAAGGATAGATGAAAAATCATCTATTGAAGAGAATTTGAGGGAGAAGGATACAAGCAATATAAAATGGAAAACTAAAAGAATTGAATAGGAAAATGAAGCAAGATTTGATTGATGAAGAGGATTTGAAAACATTTCAGAGCAGCAGTGTTGCAGTGTTGGTATTCATGTGGAACTTGGATGTTTTTTCATCTATGTTGCCATCAATGCCAATGGGGGAGATTGTTAGGAAGGAATGCTGAATATCTCCTATGTGGGAGTATTTGCAACCATTCTATAGCAGTTGTTGTTGCATTCATGACTGTGATTGTCATTGATGTCAACACAATGATCTACTAAAGATTAACAAAGAAGCAGACAATGTTTGTATTAGCACATGTGGGCTATTGAAGATCAAGCTATGCAGAGTTGAGGACTTAATCTATGATTTTTTCTAAGATTGTGGTTAAGAGTGCATATGGAAATTCATATATTCATGATAGTTATGTGTAATTCAGTGGAAGCAGTATTCAAGCAGTGTTCTTGAGAAGTGGTTTGTGGAAATCGGATGATATCTCCTAATTCAGATAGAATATGAGCATGCAAGGTTGTACATATGATTAAGACTTTTTGATTGTGACATGGACATGATAGCAAGGTCAGAGGTCACATGAGTGAAGAATTATCTTAATTGGAAGCCGTCAGTTTTAAGTAATTGTGAAATATTGTGTAACGTGTGGAAGATTTTATTTTATAATTTGTATGTTGACTCATTTGTAATTATTTGAGTGTGGTATAAAGGAAGGAATATTTTTCTTATTGTAATGTAAGATTTTTTAGTAGTATGTGAAAGTAAATTGCAAATTTGAGCAATATTTGTTGTAAGAGGATATATGAAGTACAAAGATCTGGTATTGAGATCTGATGAAGCAGTTGGTGCAGTTTGGAACAGTCAGAGGAGAAGTGATATGTTGTTGAGATCAGTAATCTTTTGGTATTATTCTATTGATTAATCAAATATTAGTTGGACAATGTGTTCAGTGATCTTTCCCTTGAAGCTATTTGGACAGTGGGTCCTTTTGTCTTCCATAAACTCCTAACCAGGTTAGAATATTGTAACTAGGATTCAAAGTCTCCTAATAGAGATTCATATGTATTGAATGTATTTCATAAGGCTCCTAACATATTTCATCCTCTCACAAGGAACTTTCATATTAGTGCATCTTTTTTGGGCATCATTCCCACCGGGGTTTACTCTTTGACCAAGAGGTTCCCTAGTTAACATATCTTGTGTTATTGTGTTGTTGTGTATGTATATCTTTCTATGGTTGTTGATTACATTTCTTACATGGTTGAAATCTATTAAAAGTGATTAAAGTTTTCTTTATCTGATAACTGATTCAACCCCCCCCCCCCTCTCAGTTATCTTGGTGGACTTTACTTTCTAACAGGATCATCTTGCATCCATTCATATTTTGTAATACCAACTCCCAATAGGGTTGAGGCTTCTAAGAAGGCCTAAAGTCCTCTAACAAGGATAGAGACACTATACCGATGTAATAGACTCCTAACAGGATCAATATCTCTAACTAGATACTTTTTATTAGTGGATTATTTGTGGGTATCATCCCCACTGGGATTTTACCTTGGCTAGGGTTTCCTTGAGAACAATCATGGTTTTATGAGTTCCTTTATTTTATGGTTGTGTTTATTGTTCATTTTATTTAGTTTAGTTTCTTATGCAAGTTACAAGTTAATTACATATAACCATTAGAGGGAAAAACTAAAAGTTTTTGAAATACTAATTCACCCCCTCTCAGTATTTCCTATTTCTAACACCTTCCTACATAAGGACCATTCCTAGACCATCTAAAGAAGCATCAACACACCATAAAATGAATCGTAGGGTCTAGAATTTCTAGAATAGGTGCATCGGTTAGACACTTCTTGAGGTTCTGGAAAGCCTCTTCACACTTCTCTATCCAAAAATAATTCTTCCTTTTCCTCTGGAGAGAAATAATTTGATAGGAAACTCTAGAGAAGTCCTTGAAAAACCTATGATAGTATCTTGCCAAGCCCATGAAACTATAGAATTTGGATACATTTGTGGGGGTTGGCCAATCAACTATAGCCTGGATCTTGGAAGAATCCACTGAAATACCCTCACCTAAGATTACATGCCCCAAATACTACACTTCAAACTGAAAGAAGTCACACTTCATTGCATTAGCATTCAACTGATTGTCACGAAGACATTGCAAAACTAGTCATAGATGTTTGTCATGTTCTTCCATGTTTTTAGAATATATAAATTTATCATCCAAGAAGACAAGAAAAAAATGGTCAAGGTAAGAATGATATACTATATTTATTAAGCACATGAAAATAGATGGAGCATTTTTCAAACCAAAAAGAATGACTGTGAACTCATAATTTCCATAGTAAGTGCGGAATGTTTTCTTGTGAATATCTGGATCCTAAATGTACAAATGATGGTGTCCTGACTTGAGATCAATCATGGATAATACCTTAGATCCTTTTATCTAAATAAAGAGATCATCAATCCTTGGAAAAGGGTGCCTTTTCTTGATTGTTACCTTGTTCAACTATCTGTAGTCAATTCACAAGCATAAAGATCCATCTTTCTTCTTAACAAAGAGCATAGGTGCTCCCCATGGAGAAACACTGTGATGAATGTTTCCCTTCACCAAAATATCCTCTAATTGAAGCTTAAACTCGCTCAACTCCTGAGTGTTCATTCAATAAGGATATCTAGATATAGGTTGTGATCTTGGAATAAGATAAATGCAAAAATCTATGGCACACCTAGGTAGCATACCCAGAATCTCACTAGGAAAGACATCAATGAATTCTTGAAGCAATTGACGATCAAGATTCTTCTCCTCTATTTCCACTTCATCAAAATCATTGATAGTTATAGAAAATACTTGACATCCCTTTCGCATGTTTCACTTGAGTTGCATAGCATAAATAATACAAAGAGATATAGGGTATTGAATTCGCATTATCTCACAATCCTTGCCAACATCGTCCTTGCTTCTGATTAACTTTTGTCTACAATCAATGTTGGCTCTATGAGAACTTAACCAATCCATTCCAAGAATGATGTCATATGATCCAAAAGGAATCACACAAAGGTCTACTATGGTGGTGAATTTACCTAGGTCTAACTCACACTTATGGACTAGAGAGTGTAGATATCCTTTCCCCAGAGGCCAGCTATACTTTCCAACCAATTTCTTTGTTTACTTTTAGTAGCCTACATCTCTCTACTATAAAAGGAGATATAAAAGAATCTATAGGTCTTGAATCAAATAAAATAGAAAGAGAAATACCTCTAGTGGAACTAGAAGTCTCTACTAGAGTACCCTGATGATTTTCCTGATGATGGTCCACTACTGTAAATACCTTATGAGATCTTTCAACATCCCCTATAGTAGGCTCAGAAGCTACATGTCTCTATCCTAAAAACTTTGATGCACATTGAGGGAAATTCACTATAATGTGACCATGTTGCCCACAAGAGAAGAAACTGTTGCCTCTAACATGACCTCTCCCAATGGAGGGTGCACTAGACTACTGATAGCTTCCTCTACTTGCAACTAAATGTGTGCTCTATGTAGGCTAACTATTTTGATTGCACCTATTGTGTGATTTTTTAAAAAAGTTCTTAGAGTGAGAACAATTGTTCTATGCTGGAAGATTAGAGCCCTTCTATTTTTTATTGCAAAAATAGGGATGGGGTTTCTTGAAGTTACCTGTACCTTTATTTTTATTTCCTTTATAGCCTAAAGATATAGGAACTCATGTCTAAACCCCTACCTATCCACCATGTGCTAAGGCCAAATTTTCCACAATCAAAGTATCCTTAATGACTGCTTCCTTTAGGGTCTTGGGTTCGAAAACCATAACCCCTATGATAATGTATAGATTGAGTCCTCTAATGAAATGTTGTAACATGAGTAGTGATTGATCACTATATCCTCCATATGTCCTGAGATCAAAGAAACATCCCTTGTACTCCTAAATAGTCATGAACATCTATCACAGAATATGGAACTCATCTACGCACTATCATTGCCACTATTTTGATAGAAATTTCTCACAAAATTTTCAAGGAAAAGCTCCCAAGTGATAGTCTCCACAGTAAGTCCAATTTTTTGGTCCTCTATTTTCCACCATGAAGCTACAAATCCATCAAGACTCATAACAACACATCCTTCCTTAACATTAGTGTCAAACTATTGCATAGAGAAACAACGATCCAAAGTAATGAGCCAAGTATCTACCTCAAAATCAGTACCAAGACCATTAAAAGGAGGTTGTGATGATATCTAAAGGTCTCTCATCTGATTAGCCTTTATGACTCCCTGGCTAAGGGTAGTGTCCCTCCTTTTTGTAGTCCTATATCTTTGTCTCTCCTCATTATCAAAATGATGTGATGCTTTCTGATCGGCCTTGTTCTGCACAGGTAGGTGCTCTAAAATAGTCTGGAGAATATGCATGGAATTAAGTTCTCTTGAGTCACCATGATGTTCTCTACCATCCAATTCTCTTCTCTCCTCAACTCTTTGACTAATAGGAGGGCTAGGAAGTCTTCTTCTTCCTCATCCCCTACTATGGCCTCCACTTTAGCCCCTAGCCACAGATCTAGTCTTGGTGACCATCTTTCCTACAACATACAATCAAGAAGGACAAAATAAATCAAATATGATAATACTGCAAAAAGAATGGTCTAGAATACAAGAGTGTTATATGTCTAAGTTTTTTTTTCAATTTTTGACCACTAGACAACAAATGGGAATACAATATTCCCAGAGCTCCCAATGTTTGAAACATTTTCTCTAATACCAAGTGTAATGTTTACAATGTTTGCAAAATTATTTTTTTCTTAAATGTTTACAAACAATAATGAATAAACAAGATAAAATAGAACATAAAGTCCATAAGAACATAAGCACAAATATAATCTGCATAGTAGATTACACATCTCAAGGGTTCCTTGATGGGGCATTACAAAAGGCCTAATAAGGTACTCATTTACAATGAAAATAACTTAGAAGCAAGAAGAAATGAGGAAATCCAAGTGGGAACAAAACCTCACTCCAAAAAGAGATAAGAGGCAATGACATGTACAAGTGAAGAAGAAGAAGAGTGATATAAGGAGTCATGATAATCCCCGAGGACTACTTCTACCACAACATACAATATGTTCTCCCCATAGGAGAGAAAGTAGAGAAGATCATATGACCACCCAAGAATATATGAAGTGATGAACTCCATGTAGTGTTAGAAGATTCTCAAAACTAGATGCTAAAGATGATCCATGAATATTGAACAAAATATATCCCCTTGGAAAGAAACAAAACCATAAATGTGTCCATGATTACTTCCCATTCTAGATAGGAATGTTTAGGAAACAAGATGAATGTCTCTGAATTTTGTGCATAACCAAAACACTGAAATTATTCTATTGATTCCTTTGAATGATACTCAAATATATCCTAGCCAATTTTGATGTGTGATGGATCATGTACCATGAAATATTCTAGAATAGGGACCATAGATGTATGGTGATGTTTGAAGCGATGAAAATTTGATAGTATTGTAGATGAAGATAACTAGTATATCAAAAATCATGAGTGTCTACACAATCTATCACAATAGGAGCTAATGTAGGAGAGGTAATAAAAATATTTAAATATGGAAATGGTGATGAAACTTCGTAAAAGTCATCACAAAATATAAGATGAATGTCTTTAATGCTATCATCCAAATCTATAAGAAGGGACTCTATAAGAAAATATGCTATGGCTGATAGATATGCATCCCAATGTGGTGGATTTGGGATGACTATAGAAAATACCTGATGCAAAGAATATGTGGAACTCATGAATGAGTAAACAATAGATTCAGATATAGCAAGAAGTGGTGGTGTCCCACTAGATGGCTAAGTGAGACTGGATGGTATTTCTATATGAGTTAGAAAATCAACTAAGGAAATACCATGATTGAGAAGAGTTTGTTGCATTTATTCAATTTGATGATAAGCCAAACTTACATGGATGAAGGGTCTATAGATTTAGGGACTAGAACCGATGACCTACACTCTAATACCATGAAAGAACTAGCTGGATATAAGAGATAAAAAGAAGAAGAACAACACCAATTGGAGCCCAAAGTCAATAATACATTCATTGAAAAAGAAAGATAATTATAGGAGTGAGGGTGAAACCAAGTCCACCCATAAAAGGAGGAAAGAACTGGAGTGGTGAAAAAACTACCAAAGAGACTAGGATGATGTGTCGAAATGAAATTGACACATCTTTAGTAGACTCCTAAATGTCGACAACCAATTAGACAACTCACCTAGATCAAGTCAAATATGTGACACCTAACTAGGCTTAATAAAGCCATGTGGAGAATTAAACATACTAATAAAGATTAATGTTAATATTAAAGTTAATATATGTCTGTAAAATTTCTAATGTATATAATAAAAAAATTGTCTTTTGGTAATGCATATTCGAAACAATATTGGATATCCAATCATGTATCAAATATATATTACTTGTGCATGTAAATTTTTTGAAAAGGGTCCATTGTGGGTCATTTCACCCATAGAAAGAATGAGTTTGGGCATTTTTGAGCAACAAACATCATAAATATTATCTAATATATGTTTCCTATAATAAATTTCCATCAAATTTGAAGCTAAGGTATGATTTAAAGTTTTTTTATTTTTTCTTTTTATTTATTCACATTTTTCTTTTTCTTTTTTCCATTTTAAGTTATAAATTAGATTTTTTAATTTTAATTAGACTTTATTGCTTAAACTATGTTAATTTTTTAAATTTTAAACTTCAATTGGGTAATATGGCTGACAATCCAAACCCACAACCACCAACCCCCCCTTAATTTAGGATTTAATTGCTAAAATTCAAATGAGTTGAGGAATATTTCTAAGGTGTATTTAGGATCCCTTGTAGTACCCTACCCCTAGTCCAATTTTATAAATGTTCTGATTATTTTAGGATGATAGATTATAGGTTAGGAAATCATTGATGCTTATGATTTTATTGACCCCATACTTGCATGTGTATGGTTGATGGGTTTATTTTATATTTCTGTTTGACATGCCTGATGTGGTTGAGGGACGGAGTCGTAGTTACTTGCTTGCAAGATCCACATGATCGGCCGATCCCCGCCATTATCTGTTATATATAGATATAGATATAGATATATATATATATATATATATATATATATATATATATATATATATATATATATATATATATATATATATATATATATATATATATATATATATATATATATATATATATATATATATATATATATATATATATATATATATATATATATATATATCTATATCTATATCTATATCTATATCTATATTGGATGTACATGCTTTGTCTTGTGATGATAGGTTTGCAAGTACAGGGCATCGTCTTCCCTGAATTGGCAGGAGTGAGCATGCCCATAAATATTCATCTCAATGGTAAAGAGGGGAGATAATACATAGACCCAAAACCCTAACCTAAGCTTAATTGTCCTAGGATTGGACAAGTATCAGTTTGACTACCCTACCTGAATCCATCTAGTTGATAGGAATTCATGTATTCCTTCTCTTGAGTTTGTTTGGTTTTATGTCATTTTGATTCCAGTTGTTTTATTGCTTATGTGGGTGATTTTATGTAATTATTAATTTAATGATTATAGTTGAATTTAATATTAATCATGTTCTTAAGTTTATTTAAGTAATTTAATTAAAAGCTAAATAATTGATTATATAGATTTAATTGATTATTTAATTGGTAATTAGATTTAATAATGTTTATGTGCATTATTAAATAATTAAATATTTAATTGCATTAAATTAGGATGCTTTAAAATATGTAATCTATTTAATATAAATTTTAATTATTAACATGTGCATTATTGAAAAGTGAATTGTTCTAAAAAATAACAACTTGTTTTCAAAAGTCAAAGTTGAGTTGTGCAAAATAAAGTTATTTTAATTTATTAATTAGGATTTACTTTCAAATTGTAATTGGAGTTTGATTAGGAGTTAACTAATGAGTCATCTCTAGGGTTTGCATGAAATGGGGAATTGAATCCCTAATAGGGAGAATTTCATTCATTTGGAGATTAGACAGGTTTTGAAAGAGAATCTGTGGGAGAGCTTGTGCTTTGGATTTTGGAGAATTTTCTTGTGTGGTTGCTTGTTGTTTTGGCTTCATTGTGCATTTGGAATTTTGGGTGTTGCATTCTTCATGGATCCAGATTTGTAGGTTGGGTCTATCTTCAGGAGATTTTTGGATTACAGATGTTCAAGGGTTTTCTTTTACAGTTTCTAGCATTGGATCCAAGGTAGGCTTTGAAATCCTACCTGTTAGTTTTATTATGCATATGTCTAGCTTTCTTTGCTTGTGCAAGTTTTAGTGTATTTCAATAGATAGATCTATGTTTTAATTGAATTATGGATATTTAAGAAACCCTAGTTAAATTGATTTTATGTATTTATTAAAATTTAGTGTAGTACTGTTATGCTGGTGAAATTTCGTTAGAAGATTCCTCATAGATCTCCTATAAAACAAAAAAATTAAACCTAGGTTATAGTTAAACTTTAGTGTTGGAAAGAAAATAAATCTACCCTTAAAAAAGGAAATCAATTATTTATAAAAAAAAAAACAATGTTTGTAGAAAAACCCAATTTGGGTATAAAAGTCAATTCTGGAAAAGAAATATGTTAATAAAAGTATAGTGGATTAAAAGTAAATATATGACAGTTAAAAAAATATATATAAAACATCCTTACATGTTTATATTCTTTTAATATTAAAAAATGCTTTGTATTAAAAAAATACATTTCTCTTTAATTATTCTATTTTCAGCAATTAACAATAAAATAAAATAAAATAAAAACTATTTGCAAAAGAAATTGTTTTAAAGAAAAATGTTTTTTTTTTTTAAAAAGGTTATTAAAAAAATAAAAATGGAAAGTGTTTTGGGAGGGGTGGGGGCCACCACCTCCCCCCCCCCCCCCCTCCCCCTCTCAGCTGTCATGCGTAGACCATGCGCAGGCCTGTGTGCACAGGTATCCTTGGGTAGGGGTGTGGGCCGTGGCCCCCCCACCTACTTTGCTTTATTTTGTTTTCAGATTTTTTTAAAAAAATTAAAATAATTTAATTTGCAATTTGTAAATTAATTTTTTTTGTAATTTATTTAACATGTAATTTAATTTAATTTCTAGATTAATTTAATTTGTAATTTAATTTAGATTGTTATGTTTATATATTTAATTTATTAATTAATTTAGTTTATTTGTTTAAACTAGAATTGTTTATTTATTAAGTTAAGCTAATTTTTTTAGTTATTAACTTAATTTAAATTGGGATTTTGTTTCTAAACCATTATGAGTTTTGTTTATTTAAATAATAGATTATTTTATATATTAAAATTTATCAATGATCAAACTATGTTTATATTCATTAGATTTCCATCTTTGTGGAATGAGTTAATTGATTAGTTTAGTAATCTTTTATATATAAGTATATGCTTAAGTGTTGTACATTAATATTATCATTAGTTTATGTTTTTCCCATATATGCTTATTTTAAATGATCAGTTATTGGGAATTGTAGACCATGTAGTGAAATTGGGTGTTTTTACTTCATTAGGTCCCTAGGTAATCTATAGGAAATATTCTTTTATTTGTGGCAATATTGTAATGTTATGTTCAGATTTTCCTATTAGGTTTATGCGTTTCTATATGTGAATTCAATTATGTTCAATGCGGAGTTTTAAATGCTTATGGATCTATTTCAGTTCTTTCTGGCATGAGTGTTGTATTCTTCATTCCTACAATGTCTTCTTTGACATTATGTGATATCGGGTTCTAGAAAGCCTAGGGGAAACAAAGGCCAGGGTATGTGTCACTTGGTTATGCTTTCGGTTATGTTTTGGTGTGTGTGTATATTATGATTATCATCCCTGACTTGACCATATGGGCTCATGATGTTTGTATTTTGTTTATGGTATCTTTGTAATCTTTTCTGGATCTTTTGTGTGAAATTGGATCTGAGATTACCTATTTGTGTACCTGATTCGATCTAGGAGAGATTTGTGAGCCTAGGGTAGTTTACCTAGACATGTAGTAGGAGGTGGCTTGTAATAAGCACTAGGGCCCACAAGTGGCTGCCAGGATCACTTATTGTAAGTATCAGTAATCAAGTGATAACCTAATATAATTAGGGGGTATTTAAATGAACCTAATAAGATATGAGTCCTCACCCATGCTTGAACTTGCTAGTACATACTAAGATGGATGTTCAGAAGATGGCTAGCCACCTTTAAAGGCATGAGTAGGCATAGTTGATGACTTTGTCTATACAAGAGGTCATTGATACCGTGTATGGTCACTTGGGTGCCGGGATCCAAAGAGATTACTAGGACAAAACTCAAGGATTAGATGTACATGATGACACCTTCCTATGCATAGTCTAGTTATTCTACATGTGTTGGTTGCCTCTGGATTAGAGATTCTTACCTTTCACTATATGTTGTTTACCTTGAGTAGAGAGCTTTTAGGAATCCTCTTGCTTAGTGGTTTTACCTTGATTTTGTATTGGTTATCCGAATGGGGTTTGTTGTTATCTCCTCAGCATGGTGGGGTAGACCTTTGTGGTTCTACATGGAAGGGTGGTAGTGATTCTTTACCATTTGAGATTCGACATTCTGGTGTCGGTGCTTGATGGTGATTTTGCAGTTGGATTCCTTATGTTTCTTCATTGATGTTTCTATTCATATCTTCATTATTTGTAATCCTGTATTAGAGTATCGCATGTGATACCTAATTTGGACATGGTATTATTATTAGTTAGAATGATTACCACATACCCTATGACATGTATAGTGGATGTGAGTTTATTTATATTTCATGGATGACCACGAGTATTGTAAATTTGATGTAATTGTATTATTTATGTTATGGAATCTTTTTTTGTTGTTCTTTAGTTGTGTTTCATTCTTAAGTAATTCTACGTCATGGGACCCTCGACTTTTGTAATCTATTTTGGATGTTGTATCAATGTGAGTAAATGGTAATTACTTTTGCACTGATGTTTATCTTGTATGTTAACTTTAAAAAAAATTATTCACCAAACTTAGTAGCATGTTTTAGGTTAATCTCTCTTGGGTTCCCTAGTGGGGCGTTACATCCCTCATCTATCCTGGATGAAAACCTCATTAGATTAAATAATCTATAATATTGAAACCCTCACAAGCCAACATAGTTATGCTCTATTGTGGTGATAGGATATGAGAACACACCATCTGAATATGTTCTCCTAAATGAGGTGAAGAACCTTGAAATCATCAAATGGTTGTCATGTTTGTTAATCCCCACACTAGACAATGTGTTGATGTAAAAAACAAAAACAAAAATAGTCAAATAGTGTGTGAATGATCTACTAAGATTGTTTGTGGATGGTTTTCAATAAACCACTCAACAATAATCTCATTGTGGCTATTTATTTCCTTTGAAAATTATATGCCTAGTTTGTCTTTGGTAAGAATGTCAACTACTTTGACATGAGACATTTTTAGGGCATGGGA